>SJYQ01095398.1:41898-56961 GCA_006410935.1 Redunca redunca
TTTTTTTTTTTTAAATTTTATTTTTACTTTATTTTACTTTACAATACTGTATTGGTTTTGCCATACATTGACATGAATCCACCACGGGTATACATGAGTTCCCAAACATGAACCCCCCTCTTTTAAGAACCTACTTAATCTACTGTGCTTGTGCAATCTTTATGCAAATAGAGATAAATGCAGATAACTCTAAATATAGCTTATATCTTTGTATGTTTTATTCCAGAGTAGGGTTCAGGTTATTCTGAGCCAGTTTTCTTTTCTGCTTAATGATACCTTTTTGTCCTAATAGCAAAGAGCAGTAATCTGGGGGTAATATTTTGATTTACACAAAGCTAATTGTTTCTTCAGGAGTAAACTATGACATTGTTTGCATTTGCTGACTTAGAAGATTCTCTCCAATTGTGATTTAGATGTGTTCTCCTTTTTAATTTTTAAAAATTGCCACAACAATTCTATAAGGTCTATTTGAATAGTCTTGATATCCCTCTTAGAAGGAAAAGAGCATGATGTTAATTTGCAAGTTATAATTTCAGATTTTTAGCTCTGACATTTAAAACTGTGATTTTTTGGCAAAGTATTCTTTCTGTGCCTCAGTTCTCTGTACTGTAAATAATTCTGTTAACCACCTCATAGAGTTATTGTGATGAGTATTTAAATTAATAATCTAAGTTGCTTATAGGAGTACCATTTAGAACTGTAACTGGCAATAATAAGTGCTCAATAAATGTTAAGTTACATAAGCAAAATATGTCAATAAGTTAAAGATATGTATATTTGTGAATTTTTCTTTTTTTGTGATTTTTTTTCTTTTAACAGAAGCTTATTAAGTAGAAGCAAGTCTATAAAAGTTGCAGGAGTTACCAATTATTTATATTCTTTAAGTTAATTTCTGATTATTTAATTTCTTTTTGCTGCTGTTCAAAGTCACATTACATGGTTGTTTTGTAGTCTAACTGCTGGAGCTTATTGACATCAAAACTTTCTAGCATTTGAGAGGAAAGCATTGGCAGTTGCGTGAACACAGTTTCCTAAGAAATCAATGCTTACATAATTTCCTAATTTTCCTTCTCTGTCTTCTCCAGATTTGGCTCACAGCTAAAAATCAAGGCCTGAAGACAGGCACATTTTTTTGGCCAGGATCAGATGTGAAAATTAATGGAATTTTCCCAGACATCTATAAAATCTATAATGTGTATGTATAACTGTACTTTTTCTAGGACCTATAGCATAGAACAGTTTATTTTCTTATCACAGCCTGAGTTCTAACATTTGAATGATATGTTATCTGAAAAATGAGACCTATCAAACTAAGAACTCTATTTCAAAGAGTTTTAAATGGATGGTAGATAGACAGTAAAACTAGATGAGGGTTGTTTTTTTTTTTCTGAAGGTTTTCTAGAAAGCACTGGTGGTAACATGTTGGAGTTTGCATTCAGATCTTTGGATAGGCATAAGAATTGAAGTCCTGGTGAAAGTAGGGGTCCTGAACATTTTCACTCTAGGAAGAAAGAACTAGGAGAAGGAGCTGAAAGTATTAAAGGGACATAGGTAGGAGTGACACTTTGGTGTCCAAAAATACTATTTGAAAGAAGATATTAATGGTACCTCTAGATCTGCATTTTCAAATTACTTTTTTAAATATTCCATCTATAGTGGAACTGATTAGAGTAATCTCCCTGTGATATTCAAAATCCGTGAGGTATTGTGGGAAAAAAAAAACACACAACTTTTTTTCTGGAAGACTCCCTTTGGATTATTTTAGTGAGAGTAGCAAAATAATTTGGCTTATACTTGGGGAATTTATGTCATAAAACCAGTACAATGGTGTATTTGAGGGACGAAAGGGAAAGTTCATAAATTCCAAACAAGAAATGCATATTTTCTTTGGTAACCTTAGGCTACTGTTAATTCTTTGTGTTAATTCAATGTGAGCACCTTGTTATTTGCCATTAATTTCATTCCATGGATGGTAATTGAGATTCTATGCACCAGGCACTGTCTTAGACCTGGAGAATTTTGCAGAGTAGTAATACACATTCTCTGGCCTCTCAAGTTCTGATAGAGACCTTCTCAAGGAACAACTTAGTGTACTTGGGGTTGGGCAAGCACTCTGATGGAGACCTGTAAACAAAATTCTGTGCCCAGAGGAAGATGTCATCAATTCTGCTCAGAAACTGTTGCCTGGAGAACTGTCTGCCTAACAAGTGCCCGTTTCCCAGTTTTGCCGAGAGTCATCAATGAGTGAGTTCATCTTCATGAGGTCCCCTTTAAAGAGTATATTGACACATGGGTTATTCATGACATGGCAGTTCCTATTCTGAGGTACAGGAATAAAATCCTCAGGTAGAAAATGGGAAGCAAATTTTTAGACTCGACTACAACTTTCATTTTTTTTTTACAAATGTTCTGTTTGTTTAACCTATACTCTGAGCATATCATGAGAAATGCTGGGCTAGATGAGTTACAAGCTGGAATCACAATACATGGGAAAAACAACATCAGATATGCAAATGATATCATTCCAGTGGCAGAAAGTGAACAGGAACTAAAGAGCCTCCTGATGAGGGTGAAGGAGAAGAGTGAAAGAGCCAGCTTAAAACTAAATATTAAAAAACAAAACAAAACAAAAACACTAAGATCATGGCATCTAGCCCCATTACTTCATGGCAAATAGAAGTGGGGGCGTGGGGAATAATGACAGATTTCCTCTTCTTGGGCTCTAAAAATCACTGCAGATGGTGATTGCAGCCATGAAATCAGAAGATGATTGCTTCTTGGCAGGAAAGCTGTGACAAACCTAGACAGTGTGTTGAAAAGCAGAGACATAACTCTGCCGAAAGAAGGTCCAATATAGTCAAGGCTATGGTCTTCCCAGTGGTCATGTATGATTGCGAGACTGTAAAGAAGGCAGAATGCCAAAGAATTGATGCTTTCAAACTGTGGTGCTGGAGAAGACTCCCGAAAGTCCCTTGAACAGCAAGGAGATCAAACCAGTAAATCTTAAGGGAAATCAATCCTGAATACTCGTTGGAAGGATTGATGCTGAAGCTGAAGCTCCAGTATTTTGGTCATCTGATGTGAACAGCTGACTCATTGACGTTCTTGATGCTGGGAAAGATTGAGGGCAGAAGGAAAAGAAGACATCAGAGGATGAGGTGGCTGGATGGCATCACCATTGCAGTGGACATGAACTTGGGTAAACTTTGGGAGATGGTGAGGGGCAGGGAGGCTTGGCATGCTGTAGTCTGTGGCAAAGAGTCAGACATGACTGGGTAACTGAATAATAATCAACAACAACAACTTTCATATGTGTAAAAACTTAATGTTTGTTGCTAGGTTGGGAAAACAATTTTAAGTTTTCAGATGAAACTCTTACATTGCTTCAAACACATTTGATGTCTTGAATTGTTTTAATCTCTCTGAATGCAGTTTTCAGTAAGATACACATTGATATTTTAAACCCTAACACTTGTCACATATTTGTTTCATTTTATCTTTCATTTTAGTTCAGTACCATTTGAAGAAAGAATTTTAGCCGTTCTTAAGTGGCTACAGCTTCCTAAAGATGAAAGGTATGTAGATGATTAATTTCCACCATTAAATACTCATTTGTTTTATTAAAATGTCTGAATATTTTAAATAGATGACAGAAAACTTTGCTATTGGCTATGATGGTTTTGTATCCAAATGAACTTTTTAGTGACTATTACAACCGCATTTTGAAGAATTCTAAACATGTAAATTATTTCTCAGCACTTTTAGAAATGTTACCCCAGTGCTGTATAACTTTTATTCACTATCATTTGTTGAATTATTCTTTCTATTCTGTTTTACAATGTGTTCGTAAAATATTACATTTTGATACTGTTTGATTTAGACCACACTTTTACACTCTGTATTTAGAAGAACCAGATTCTTCGGGTCACTCTTACGGACCAGTCAGCAGTGAAGTAAGTACATTTTTATCAGTGGTTTTTCCATTAAACCTGGTAGCATCTAACTGAACCTTGCTTTGAAGCAGATTTCTTGATCATTCTATAAGAATCCATGATTTCTGGAAAGAGTATTAAGGACATTTCTATTAAACCAAAAAGATGCACTTTAATCAAAAGGAATTGGGAGCATTGTTTGATTTTACAGTATCTACGGTGCTGAATTGAACAAATGAGTTAAAATCTGTATTTTTAATTTCAAATGAGAACTGTCACACTCCACTCTTTGTACTCTTTCCAGCAAAACCTATCTCCTGTGACTTCGGGGTAGTTAACAACCCTGTGTGCCCTTGCTTTGATTCTGTCCATCAGCTCAGCAGAGATGCTCTTTCTTAGAGGTGGGAGATGCATGGCTGACAGTGGTCTTGTCATCACTAGACTGAGGAAAGTTTCCCGTACCTCTTATGTTAGTCTAAACAATTGGCCAGATGCTAATATAATTTTTATTCTTTCACTATCAAGATCCAGCTCTAGGTCAGTTTGGCTACAAGTAACTCTAAGGATGATTTTATAATGGATTACCAGATCATATAAATTTTAAGACCAGTATTACTTTTCTGTTCACTAAAGATTTCCCTCTTGAGAAACCTGTATGCAGGTAAGGAGGCAACAGTTAGAACTGGACATGGAACAACAGACTGGTCCGAAATAGGAAAAGGAGTATGTCAAGGCTGCATATTGTCACCCTGCTTATTTAACTTATATATGCAGAGTACATCGTGAGAAACGCTGGGCTGGAAGAAGCACAAGCTGGAATCAAGATTGCCAGGAGAAATATAATAACCCCAGATATGCAGATGACACCACCGTTATGGCAGAAAGTGAGGAGGAACTAAAAAGCCTCTTGATGAAAGTGAAAGAGGAGAGTGAAAAAGTTGGCTTTAAAGCTCAACATTCAGAAAACTAAGACAGGGCATCTGGTCCCATCACTTCATGGGAAATAGATGGGGAAACAGTGGAAATAGTGGCTGACTTTATTTGGGGGGGCTCCAAAATCACTGCAGATGATGACTGCAGCCATGAAATTAAAAGATGCTTACTCCTTGGAAGGAAAATTCTGACCAACCTAGACAGCATATTAAAAAGCAGAGACATTACTTTGCCAACAAAGGTCCGTCTAGTCAAGGCTATGGTTTTTCCAGTAGTCATGTATGAATGTGAGAGTTGGACAGTAAAGAAAGCTGAGTGCAGAAGAATTGATGCTTTTGAACTGCAGTGTTGGAGAAGACTCTTGAGAGTCCCTTGGACTGCAAGGAGATCCATCCAGTCCATCCTAAAGGAGATCAGTCCCGGGTGTTCATTGGAAGGACTAATGTTGAGGCTGAAACTCCAATATTTTGTTCACCTTATGCAAGAGCTGACTCATTTGAAAAGAACCTGATGCTGGGAGGGATTGGGGGCAGGAGGAGAAGGGGCCGACAGAGGATGAGATGATTGGACGGCATCACTGACTCAATGGACATGAGTTTGGATGAACTGCGGGAGTTGGTGATGGACAGGGAGGCCTGGCATGCTGCGATTCATGGGGTCTCAAGGAGTCGGACATGACTGAGCGACTGAACTGAACTGAATTGAAAGATTACCCAACATACCTGCTTTTCTGATTCATCTTCATTCAGGGTCCAGTCCATTGCTTTTCAAATCATATTCATCAATTTTTAAATTTGGTTAAATGCTAGTATTATTGGCTCATCAAAAGCCTACTTTATCTTAATACTTAAAAATTCCAGTCCATGTTACCTGGATATCTTTCAGTCAATGTGAGATCATGTTGAAAGAGCGTGTTTTATAATAAAGTAAAATACACAGACTGTAATTAAAGATTAGACTGGCTTGCTATAGGCAAAGCTGCAGAAGAATTTTCCTTGGGTGATTTTGCTGGGAGAGAGGAGGAGAGAAATACCAAAGGCAGTTTGCCAAAACCATATGCCATTCTGTGTCCTTGTGACATTCATATGCAAAATAATGCAGTTTGTTTGGAAATAATGAGTTTTATTCCTAGTTCTAGTTTTAAAAAATTAAGTACACAGAACTCTAAGAAGCATTCCATGAATACTTTTAACTGCATGACATGAGATTGTTTCCCTTTCTTAGGTCATCAGAGCTTTGCAGAGGGTTGACAACATGGTTGGCATGCTGATGGATGGTCTGAAGGAGCTGAACTTGCATAGATGCTTGAACCTCATCCTTATTTCAGATCATGGTAACCTGGATTTATATCATTTATCCTTCAGGTTAAATGGAGCTTCCAGAAGTTGACTTGATTGATTCATGTTTTATTATTTCCTCTGACTTTTATAGCTAATTATTTCNCAACATAACTGCTTTTCTGATTCATCTTCATTCAGGGTCCAGTCCATTGCTTTTCAAGTCATATTCATCAATTTTTAAATTTGGTTAAATGCTAGTATTATTGGCTCATCAAAAGCCTACTTTATCTTAATACTTAAAAATTCCAGTCCATGTTACTTGGATATCTTTCAGTCAATGTGAGATCATGTTGAAAGAGCGTGTTTTGTAATAAAGTAAAATACACAGACTGTAATTAAAGATTAGACTGGCTTGCTATAGGCAAAGCTACAGAAGAACTTTCCTTGGGTGATTTTGCTGGGAGAGAGGAGGAGAGAAATACCAAAGGCAGTTTGCCAAAACCATATGCCATTCTGTGTCCTTGTGACATTCATATGCAAAATAATGCAGTTTGTTTGGAAATAATGAGTTTTATTCCTAGTTCTAGTTTTAAAAAATTAAGTACACAGAACTCTAAGAAGCATTCCATGAATACTTTTAACTGCATGACATGAGATTGTTTCCCTTTCTTAGGTCATCAGAGCTTTGCAGAGGGTTGACAACATGGTTGGCATGCTGATGGATGGTCTGAAGGAGCTGAACTTGCATAGATGCTTGAACCTCATCCTTATTTCAGATCATGGTAACCTGGATTTATATCATTTATCCTTCAGGTTAAATGGAGCTTCCAGAAGTTGACTTGATTGATTAATGTTTTATTATTTCCTCTGACTTTTATAGCTAATTATTTCTTGTGGAGAACCTTTAGAAAACACTACATTAAATATAACATACAAGTGAAACACAGAACTCACAGACACCTAAGAGCTTATTAACCATAATGCACTTATCTCCTGATTTGGGGAAGACTTACATCAGGAACTTGGAGAGTTAAAACAATTTTTCTTCAATATTAAATTTTGGTAAATCTACTCTAAACATTTTAGGCATACTTTGAACAGATTATTATGTGCTTCTTCTATTTTCTTTAGAATGATAAATCTGACTTTTAAGGGGAGTATGTGTTAATTTTGGCAGTATTTTGATCTAACTCTTAGTTACTGTGACCTTTAGAACATGTTTGTATGCAGACTTGGGACTGAAAAAGCAATGTGTATACAGGAAAATCAGAAAAAGCTTCTTTTTTTGTTTGTTCTTGTTGTTATTATTGTTTGATTCAGAAATAATTATTGAAAACTATTTCTAGAAACAGTCCTAAGAAGATGTATTCTAAAGAAGCCTCCAGTCTGAAAATGAGAGGAGTGTCTTATACTCCTAGTTAATATACTAGTTGATTCTTAGAAAATAACTGTGCTTTCATATTCAGGCTAAAACTGTGATATTCTTCCTCATTCACATAAAAATATTATAATACATAGATAAGAAACACTGAACTAATCTTGGATGAAGAGAACGGAGAATATTTGTTTTAAGTGAAGTGGTAGATGTATGAGAAACTCTGAGCCTTACCTGTTAGATGTTCAGCTATCACAAGTGTGTGATAGTTGCCTGTGTGCCAAGTCACTTCAGTCATGTTCAACTCTTTGTGACCCCGTGGACTTGTAGCCCACCAGGCTCCTCTGTCCATGGGATTCTCCAAGCAGGAATATTAGAGCGAGTTGCCATGCCCTCCTCCAGGGAATCTTCCTGACCCAGGGATGGAACCCGCATCTTTTAAGTATTCTGCACTGGCAAGCAGGTTCGTTACCACTAGCGCCACCTAGGAAGCCCAGCATGAGTGCTGACCTCATGTTTATTGATTTTAATTCTGAAAGTGAAAGAAATTCTGTCCTACATGTTAAAGGTTTTTTATTAAGGTTGTGACATGTTTGGGGACTATTTTTTTTCTCCTAGGGATGGAACAAGGCAGTTGTAAGAAATATGTGTATCTGAATAAATACTTGGGAGATATTAAAGATGTTAAAGTTGTATATGGACCTGCAGCTCGACTGAGACCCTCTGATGTTCCAGATAAATACTATTCATGTAAGTATATCTCTGTGCTAATTTTGAATATGATTATATGTACAGTTAGTGTGTGCACGCTCCATCGTGTCTGACTCTTTGTAACCCCATGGACTGTACCCTGCCAGGCTCCTCTGTCCATAGGATTCTTCAGGAAGGAATACTGGAGTGGGTTGCCATTTCCTACTGTAGGGGATCTTCCTGCAGGGGATCCCCGGTAGGGGATCCTTGACCCAGGGATCGAACCTACATCTCTTGTGTCTCCTGCATTAGCAGGTGAATTCTTTACCACTGCACCACCTGGAAAAGCTCTATATTTACAATACATTCCTCTGAATCATATCTTTAAATTAAAGAATTGATCAATTAATTTCTTTTTCATGATTAAATATCCAGGACTGGCATTCTGCACCCAAAGGAATCTTATGGGACTGGATGTGAGGGCACAAGTTTAACCACTTACCTGTTATTCATGACTAAGAAAATTATTTGATGAGCTTGGTACAGTTTTATGTTATCATGTATATTTTTCTTGGGCTTCCCTGATGGCTCAGATGGTAAAGCATCTTCCTGCAATACAGGAGACCTGGGTTTGATTCCTGGGTTGGGAAGATCTCCTGGAGAAGGGAATGGCAACCCATTCCAGTATTCTTGCCTGGAGAATTCCATGGACAGAGGAGCCTGGCGGCTACAGTCTGTGGCATCGCAGACAGTCTCAGAGACACGACTGAGCCAGTAACACTTTCGCTTTCATATTTTGCTTGTGTTGGATTCAGATTACTTATAGGGAAAAAGCTCAAATTTTCAGCTACATTTATTCGACTTTAATTAATATTATTTCATTAAAATAACTTACAGGTGTTATAGGATAATATTCCATTATGAGGAGGAATGCTGGCTGAGAGAATTAATTCTATAAGCAACTAATTTTTGTTCTTAGAAATGACTTTCTTAAACTATTCCAAAAAACAACGAGAATGTGTTTTGTGAGCAGAGAAGAAGAAATTTCACATTTTCTCTTGACCACATGTCATACCCAGACTGCCAGGAAATTGTAAATATTCATTCTTTTGAAAATCAAGCCTGGTTAAAAACTGATTGTTATACCCTTCTTTTCGATTACCATCCTTGGTAATTCTAAAATACTAACAGCAGTTTTGTTTATTATTCTGTAATAATTCCCTTTGAAATGGAAAGAGAAAAGAGATTTTTCTGACAGTCATCAGGGTTGGATTAGGTTTGGGTATATGTAGTGCTATATATTTCAGTAGGTATGGTTGAATATTCATGAGGAGAAGTAGATTTCCCTCCAGGAAAATTGTTATGCACATATATTGACATAGTAACCCAAAGCATAGACTCTAACTTGTACAATAACAAGTTTTAATTAATACTTAAGAAAAATTATTAAAGTAGTATGTGATTGTTTTAAATGGATTTGTGTCTGATGTGCTATATTTTTGTATTATTTTTAATGGTAGCATACCATTCAACTATTCTTATCTTTTCCTCTCTTCAGTTGATTATGAAGGCATTGCCAAAAATCTTTCTGTGAGTATCTTTTTTTCCCTATTACAGTTTAGTTGCTAGTTTCATATAAAATATATTTAGAAGAAAGTTTTAGTATTTGATTGGGAGATTGTAGGATTTTAACCTAATCTATTTTCTTTCTTTCTTTCTTTCTTTTTTGAATATCTGGGCCAGCATTTAAATGCCCTGTAGTTTTTAAAGGTCTTTAAGGACATATCTCAATAATGTAGGTTTTTAAAATTTTAAAAATTTATTTATTGACATTATTAAATTTATATGACAGTATAAGAAATCATTGAAAACAATAGGAGGGGGAAGCCTGTAGCCATACTACCATAAACACTTAGCATTATAATATATTTCCTACCAGTTTTTCTTGTGTTGATTTCTTAAACTTTTGTCCTAGTGCTGATTTACCTATATTCCATTTTTATACTTGATGAAAATTCTTACAATTTTAAAGAAAGTTCTTAAAATTATTATGAGTATTTGAAAATAGATTATCAATAGTAGCACAAATATAAACTAGTGACTCAATCTAAGGACTAAATTGAGGACTAGGACTCTTATGCAATAATTATGATTTCCTATAAAATAAGAATATATAATAGTTGAGAATATGCAACTTGTACATTATATAAGTAGTGAAAACTCAGTTATTTTTGCATCTATGACTTATAGGGCATACTGATTAAATGTTTGGGAGAAAAAAATTCATATGGACTTAGGAAGCAATTTCAAGAGCAGTTTACACTTAAGAAAATGTGGAAATAATGGTTTTTCTTTGCCTCTTACAATTTCAGTGCCAGGAACCAAACCAGCACTTCAAACCTTACCTGAAACATTTCTTACCCAAGCGTTTGCATTTTGCCAAAAATGACAGAATTGAGCCTTTGACGTTCTATTTGGATCCTCAGTGGCAACTTGCACTGTAAGTTCTGACAGTCTCCCAGGTAAACCTAGTCATTCAAGATAACCATTGGGTCCTTTCCAATGATGTTGTAATATGAAGACTTCAAGTATGATTCTCTTTTGTCCCAGTTTCTCTCAGCCTTGGACTATTGACATTTGGGATCAGATAATTCTTTGTGTTGGGGAGCTGTCCTGTGTGTTGGATATTTGAAAACATCCCTGGCTTCTACTCACTACATAAAAAAGTACTGTCTATAGTTGTGACAACAAAAAATAGCTGCAGGCATTGCTGCAATTCCCTGGGGAGAGGGGGCCACCTCCAGCTAAGAACCGCTGCTCTGTCCCCTCACATCCATCTTGATTATTTCTTATGTTCCACTTGCCATTGTGTCTCTTCTACATGTTATAGTTATGCCTAATAATACCTTCAGAGTCTAACAAATGATTGACAAAGGCTCTTTATAATAATGAGCAATTACCATGTTCATTAGAGCTGTTTTTTTCATTCTTGTTATACTAAATCCATCAATAAACCTCAGTTTATTGGTATGTTCAGCAAATTATTTGGATTGTGCATACTGTTAATGTCTCAAACTTGATCATTAACTCTTGGAAGCCAGGAAGCCAGAGATGATAAATACATACCTCTGTCCAGCAAAACCTGAGCAGTAAACCAGAATTCAGTCAACAGAATTACACTGTCTCTCCCTTATTAGAGAACTGTGCTTTCAGTGTTTAGAAAAAAGAATATGAAAGAAGAGAAGGTCCTTATCCTCATGAGAGAACTAATATTTAGTGAACATCTACTATGTTCCAAGCATTTCTTTAGGCTAAAGGGTAAAATTTTTACAAATAAATTGTTAAATATCAAAAAATAGTTACTGTTTATTAATGGAAATAGTCATGAGTGTGGGTTTTGCTTTATGAGTGGACTTTGCATTATTAATTCGTATTCTGTGACAATTAGGAATCCTTCAGAAAGGAAATATTGTGGAAGTGGATTCCATGGCTCTGATAATGCATTTTTGAATATGCAAGTGAGTAAACCTATTCTACTTTAAAAATTATAGTTTATATTTAAAGAAAAAACTGATATATAAAGTTTTAAAGACATAGACTGTCCTTATGAGTCTTTAAAGAGAATTAATGAGGCACATACTTTCATATAGCTGTTTTACTTTGAAATTAATAGAATTTTAAAAAATTTATGTTTCATGAATGTTTGACTTACACTTTGTGTGTGTGTGTGTGTGTGTGCGCGCACACACTCAGTCATGTCCAACTCTTTGTGACGCTATGGACTGTAGCCCACTAGGCTCCCCTTTCCATGGGATTTTCCAGGCAAGAACTCTGGAATGGGCTGCCATTTCCCCCTCCAGGAGATCTTCCCAACCCAGGGATCAAACCTGTGTCTGCTGCATTGGCAGGCAGATTCTTTCCCACTGAGCCACCTGGGAAGCCCACATTTCATACTGTATTTCTCATAATTATTTCTTCATCTATTTGTACTTCATTGAGAATGTTGATTCACAGTAAACAAAAGGCAGTAATTAATAGGTGAAAGATAACATATTTATGTTCTAAATAAAGATAATCCCTTCCATTTCCTAGCACTGTAAAAATTTCAAAATACACTCATACCATTATCTAATTTGATCCCTACAGCATGGTGTATGGTGGGCAGAGTAAGATTTAGATCCTGTTTCACAGTTTAAAAAAGATTTCATCATCATTTTGTTCTGATCGTCAGGTTAGGAATTGTAATAAAGTTAAGAAAGATATCCTAGATGTCTTTAGATTAAATGTGTGACAGGGATTAAAATAATATTCTAGAAGGTCCACTGAGCACAGTATTTTTCCACTTATCTTAATATAACCAGTTTGTATATGTACAATGGGCAAAGATATAAAATACCTTTTTAGTGACCAACTCTTTCGTGACCAGTTTCTTTTCTGGCCCACATAGGCCCTCTTTATTGGCTACGGACCTGGATTCAAGCACAGCACTGAAGTTGACTCCTTTGAAAATATTGAAGTCTATAACTTAATGTGTGGTAAGTGTGAACAGGTAGCTCTTCTCTGTTCTGAACACAGAGCTGGAATAGATTATCGAAAGTAGGTCACATATGGGGCACCTTTCAGGAAATGATGATAAGGCAAGATCCTTACATTTCCACCTTTCTTCTTCCTGACCCAGAGTCATTAAAAAAATATGCAAAACATAGCTATCTGATGTTTCCACTAGGCTGCCCAGTGGTAAAATGTAACAGTCAGCCAGACAGTCTATAAATTCCAAGTGCCTGGTACTTTGCTAGGCCCTAGAGTTAACGAGATGACAATTGAACCAGACCAGGGTGGAAGCCAGAGGAAAGAGTTTGGAGGTTGTGAAAGGTAGAAAAAACAGGTGGATCCTCTAGTAGCAATAATAGTTGACTGGACGGCAGTGTCAAGGTTACAGAAATGGAAGAGAACAGACTGGCTAAATTCTTAGTTTACTCCATACCTTCTAAATTAGAGCTTTTATGGTTGAGTATTGCATTTTAAATATTGCTTCCTTTTTCTATAACAGTACTGGAATTTATAAAACCTTAAATGTGTCCGAAGTATTGACATAATTCTTTTAGTGGGAGCCTGAATACTTAAATGAGTTAATATATCTGAAAGCATCTAAACAGTGCCTGGCATATAATAAGTGCTTTACTGTGGAAGTGTTTGCTATTATTATTATTAACAGCATGAGTCTTAGACTTGGACTGAGCTGATTTTGAATCCTAGGTCTACTATATTAGTAGCTTGAGACCTTGAGCTAAGTAAGCATGCTGATTCCAGGCGTGCATGTGTACCAAGTCGCTACAGTCAAGTCCAACTCTTTGCAACACTGTGGACTGTAGTCCAACAGACCCCTCTGTCCATGGGATTCTCCAGGCAAGAATACTGGAGTGGGTTGCCATTTCCTCCTCCAGAGGATCTTCCTGACTCAGAGATCGAACCCACATCTCCTAATTCTCCTGCATTGGCAGGTAGGTTCTTTACCACTAGCGCCACCTGGGAAGCCCACCTTGGAGAAATTGAAATTCAGTTCTAGGTCATTGCAATAAAGTGAATACTCTAATAAAGCAAGTACATGAATTTTTTTGATTTTCAGTGCATATAAAAGCTATTTTTACACTATACTGTGGTCTATTAAGTGTGTAATAGCTTATGTTTAGAAAAATGTACATATTTTAATTAAAAAGTATTTTATCGCTAAAACATGCTAAGCATCATCTCACAATGTGGGACTGTCACAGACCTTCAACTGTAAAAAAACCTCTGGAGTGTAATAAAATGAAGTACAATGAAATGCTTGCTCCTTGGAAGATAAGCTATGGCAAATCTAGACAGCATATTGAAAAGCAGAGACATCACTTTGCCAACAAATTTCCGTCAAGTCAAAGTTATGGTTTTTCCAGTAGTCATGTACAGATGTGAGAGTTGGACCATAAAGAACATTGAGTGCTGAAGAATTGATTCTTTTGAACTGTGGTGTTGGAGAAGACTCTTGAGAGTCCCTTGGACAGCAAGCAGATCAAACTAGTCAATCCTATAGGAAATCAACCCTGAATACTCACTGGAAGGACTGATGCTAAAGCTCCAATACTTTGGCCACCTGATGCAAAGAGCCAACTCATTGGACAAGACCCTGATGCTGGGAAAGATGGAGGTCAAAAGGAGAAGGGATGCCAGGATGAAATGGTTGGATGGCATCATCGACTCAATGGACATGAATTTGAGCAAACTCTGGGAGATAGTGAAGGGAAGGGAAGCCTGGCCTGCTGCAGTCCATGGGGTTGTGAAGAGTCAGACATGACTTAATGACTGAATAACAATGAAATGATACCTATCTGTATTCATCTACCAAATATGACAACTTAAATATATTTAGCACAATTGGCATATAATAAGTATTGAATAGGGAATAACTGCACAATTGCACTCATCTCACATGCTAGTAAAGTAATGCTCAAAATTCTCCAAGCCAGGCTTCAGCAATACGTGAACTGTGAACTTCCAGATGTTCAAGCTGGTTTTAGAAAAGGCAGAGGAACCAGAGATCAAATTGCCAGTATCCGCTGGATCATGGAAAAAGCAAGAGAGTTCCAGAAAAACATCTATTTCTGCTTTATTGACTATGCCAACGCCTTTGACTGTGTGGATCACAATAAACTGTGGAAAATTCTGAGAGAGGTGGGCATACCAGACCACCTGACCTGCCTCTTGAGAAACCTGTATGCAGGTCAGGAAGCAACAGTTAGAACTGGACATGGAATAACAGACTGGTTCCAAATAGGAAAAGGAGTACGTCAAGGCTGTATATTGTCACCCTGCTTAT
>SJYQ01095398.1:56983-78925 GCA_006410935.1 Redunca redunca
GAATCAAGACTGCTGGGAGAAATATCAATCACCTCAGATATGCAGATGACACCACCCTTATGGTGGAAAGTGAAGAGGAACTAAAGAGCCTCTTGATGAAAGTGAAAGAGGAGAGTGAAAAAGTTGGCTTAAAGCTCAGCATTCAGAAAATGAAGATCATGGCATCCAGTCCAATCACTTCATGGGAAATAGTTGGGGAAACAGTGTCTGACTTTATTTTTTGGGGCTCCAAAATCACTGCAGATGGTGATTGCAGCCATGAAATTAAAAGACGCTTACTCCTTGGAAGAAAAGTTATGACCAACCTAGATAGCATATTCAAAAGCAGATTACTTTGCCGACTAAGGTCTGTCTAGCCAAGGCTATGGTTTTTCCATTGGTCATGTATGGATGTGAGAGTTGGACTGCAAAGAAGGCTGAGCGCTGAAGAATTGATGCTTTTGAACTGTGGTGTTGGAGAAGACTCTTGAGAGTCCCTTGGACTGCAAGGAGATCCAACCAGTCCATTCTGAAGGAGATCCGCCCTGGGATTTCTTTGGAGGAAATGATGCTAAAGCTGAAGCTCCAATACTTTGGCCTTATGCAAAGATTTGACTCATTGGAAAAGACTCTGATGCTGGGAGGGACTGGGGGCAGGAGGAGAAGGGGACGACAGGATGAGATGGCTGGATGGCATCACTGACTCGATGGACGTGAGTCTGAGTGAACTCTGGGAGTTGGTGATGGACAGAGAGGCCTGG
The DNA here is from genome assembly GCA_006410935.1 of Redunca redunca. Classification (NCBI taxonomy): domain Eukaryota; kingdom Metazoa; phylum Chordata; class Mammalia; order Artiodactyla; family Bovidae; genus Redunca; species Redunca redunca. The sequence goes on from SJYQ01095398.1 coordinate 57,724, forward strand.
CGTGCTGCGATTCAGAGTCGGACACGACTGAGTGACTAAACTGAACTGAACTGTAGTTATTGTTTACATTAAAATTTAGAAATTTTTATAGAGAAGTACAATGTGCATGTCAATATTTCCATCAAGAATAGCCTGATCATAAATATTCTACAACCTGAGAAAGAGAGCTTTTTAGTTTTATTTTAGGTAAAGAGTTAAGGACTCATATAGATTTGGATTTAAAAAATAAAATTCACAGTGCAAAACTGCTATTTAGTTTTGAAAATTTCTTAAGTAAATCTTTTTACCATTTTTGGAATTATGCAGATTTACTGAATTTGACACCAGCTCCTAATAATGGGACTCATGGAAGCCTTAATCACCTTCTAAGCAATCCTGTTTACACTCCAAAACATCCCAAAGAAGTCCGCTCCCTGGTCCAGTGCCCCTTCACAAGAGCCCCCAGGGAGAGCCTTGACTGCTCGTGTGATCCCTCAGTAAGTATTCTGAAGATATTTAGCCCAGTGCTGTGATTTTATAGCACCTTCTGCATAGCGTACTCTGCCAAAATACATGATGATTAAATTAAAATTTGTGAGTGGAAGCAAATGTACATATTTTCGACTCTAGTGACATATGCTAACCTTTTTATTTTTACTTTTTTCCCTTCTTAGTTTTTACACTCTCGCTGTATTTTTAATCCCCTTGTGTTGAGACTTGATTTGGCTTCAGGCTGTGAGAAGTCTAGCTGAATTCTGAAATATACTGAATCCCAGAATCTGGGCTCCCCTCCTAGCAATGAGGTCTTTTATGAACCAATCTTAGTATTCCCTCTCTAAAATATATCCCAACCTATTTTACATTTAGAAGGAAAATATTTTGAGGGATGAAAGGAATTTATTATACTTCATTTTTATTCCTATCTTAATATGTAATTGTTGTAAGGAGATGAAAATATATGACAAATTATAAACAAAATTGATTGTGTCCATAAAGGCAGACATTTGAGTAGCTCATCTTATGCTCTATGTTTTGTTTTAGGCTTAATTTATACTTGTAAAAGACCATAAGGGTAGAGATCAGAATTACAAACAGTAGTTATATTCTTATTTTAAATGACTTGTGTTCTGCTGTGCTAATAATTTTGTCTTTTTGCAACTATTATCCCTATGTTTTCATCCTCTTCTTCAAAAAAATGATTTCACTTGTACAGAATGGTTATAATTTTATCTTTGTTCTATGGTGGAATACTTAAGCTATAAAAGTCATTTGTTGCCAAATTAAAGCACATTTTTCTATCCTCAAAAATTGTATCATTAACCTTTTAGATTTTGCCAGTTGTGGATTTTCAGAAACAGTTGAATCTGACCATGGCAGAAGGTAAGCAGGCTTTTTCTCAACAATGTGCAGCTCAGAATTAGTTTGGGGTCATTGTTTGAGAATAACCAATAAAATAAAGTAGTAGTGGAGGACCACCTGATGAATTGGGTAAACTTTTTAGCTTGACAATCTAAACTGTTAGTCATAAGGAAGGAAGGGGTGTTTACAGTGGAAGCAGTATGTAATGTAATTAGTGGAAGCTGAATCACTCTTTATGGACTCAGTGGAGTATTTTGAGATTTTGAAGATATTTATAGGTTTATATTATAATAATAGATCCTCAGATTCCATTTAAAAATACCTAAATTTCTGTTTCACTTAGTTCTTAATTATAAGGTAGTATAAATTGATTTATCTAAAGTTACTTCTTCTGAACTCTTGAATGAAAATTAAGCATATGCAGACAACTGACGAAGTGTGGATATTTAGTATCCCTTTGATGTTCCTTGACACAGTCTCAGATCCTTATGTTATTTGGCTAACAGTTTTTTCTTGCTGGAATAAAAAAGTGAATTCTGCGTGCTCTTGACTTGGACTTCTCTCTATAAAATCTCTATAAATGTGCAGATTAGAGAAATTTTAGATGACCCCAAGGTGGCAAAGTGTCATGGTGAAAAATGACACCTTTGGAACTGAGTAGATATGGGTTCGAATATGAGCTTAGAAACTGTATGTCCATGGAAAAAGTTTTTATTCCCTATAAGTTGCTCTTTTCTCATCTGTAAAATAAGTATATAGCCTCAATTTATAGGGGTCCATATGAATTAAATTCAATGGCATATACAGAGAATTCTATAAAGCATCTGATGCTTGAGAAAAGGGCAATAAATGGTATATGTACTGTTATTCCATTTGGGATAGTCTCATAATTTCAGTTTAAAATTTTTGCTTTCTGAGTATACACATCATCCAGAAAACTTTCTTTTGATGTTATATGTTGGAAAATAAGTAATAAAGATAATATTAAAGAATTTTAGTAATATAAGTCCTAATTACTGAAATTCCTAGCAATCTCATGTAGTAACTGCTTGTGATATCTTAATATCACATTGATATTTCAGGATCTACATAGGCACACACTGTTGTGAACCCCCTTCATTTTTTAAAATTATTTATGGTTCTGTTCTTTGTAAGTAGTTTTATTTTGCAGTTACAAATAATTTTTCAATAGGATTAAGTAGAGAAAAGAATCAGATGAGTGTGTATCATTATGTCTTACCATACAAAGCACACTAAGTGTGTTTGAACGGTGGTTTCACTTTCCCCCTATGACCCAAGAGAAGACCATTAGGCGTGGCACTCTACCCTATGGAAGACCCAGAGTTCTCCAGAACAGCACTGTCTGTCTGCTTTACCAGCACCAGTTTGTGAGTGGTTACAGCCATGACATCCTGATGCCCCTTTGGACATCCTACACCATTGACAGAAATGCAAGTATTTGTCACCTCTTTACCTCTGCATGGTTATTTTATATTATTACTAAGCAAAATTTTGTCAGCATCATTTCTCACTGTCAATCTTGGCTCTGTAACCAGCTCCCAAATTAGATCACTGAACCAAGAGTCAGAAAAATTAGGTCCCGGTTCTAGCTTGGCCACTGACTAGCTACGTGACTTTGACATTCAGAGCAAACCTTTGTGAAATGAAGGTATGCAGTGAAGGTATCTCTCATGCTTTGGTTTTTTTTCTTGGTTTTAATGTTTGATGATGCTAATTTCTAATTTCATGAAATCACTTTTACAATTAATTACAGTTATTATTTCTAAATACACAGCTGTGTACTTACAAGGATTTCCCTCAGCTGCCCAAATCTTGGGCCCTCAGGGATGGAGGAGGACACTGAAGCTCAGTAACGTCACTGCATATACAACCTACAGGGAGACCTCCCAGACCAAACCAGGGAGAGGCCTGGGGTCCTGTCCACCACCCAGACTAGAGGAGTTCAGCCTTGAAAGAAGTAGGGGAAGATATTCCAGAATAAGACCACCATTCTCCTTCACCCTCACCCCCTGGACGCTGTGGTAGCAAAATAAATGAAGAAAGAAAAAGAGCTTGAGAAAGAGAATGGGAGCAGGAGATGAGATAATAGATCTTATCTGGAAATAAAGTTTTAAACTAGTTGTTATTCAGTCCCTAAGTGGTGTCCAACTCTTTGTGTCCCCATGGACTGCAGCACACCGGGCTTCCCTGTCCTTCACTATCTCTTGGAGTTTATTCAAACTCATGTCCATTGAGTCAGTGATGGCCATCAAGCATCTCATCCTCTGTCACCCTCTTCTCCTCCTGCCCTCATTCTTTCCCAGCATCAGGGTCTAAACTAGACTGACCAGATTTTCAGAAATTGAAAATGTCTGATAAGATATAGGATGCTCTTAAAGGATAGAAAGGGGATTTGAGAGAGCTTAGTTGACTATAGCAGTTAGATTTTAAAAACAGAGTTATTGTTACTACTCACTAAGATTGTTCATGTATATGTAATTTTTGTATCTGTATGTAGAGAGAATATATACACACATTCACATATGTACATAAAGTTTCTAATTTAATTTTATTTTTAATTTTTGAAGAACATCTTCAAACATTTCAAACACTTTTTAATTGACTTTGTAATATTGAGTTCGCTAAAAACTTGACTTGTGTTTTTCCGTAACATCTTCAAAAAACCCAAACAAACTTTTTGGACAACTCAGTATATAGCAGTTTACCCAGTGTTTTGTAGGTCCCCATACTATTTATTATAGTTTAATACCTTAATTATAATGTCCTAGGACTCTGTTTGAATTTTCAGTTTTCTTATATAATGAAAGCTGTAAAAATTGAGTCATTACTACTCATGAGGTTTTCATATTGAATTGCTGTTCCATGGCTTTCCCCCACTGCCCCCCACCACTTTTGGCTGTGTTGTAATATGAAAGAGTCTGATCTCTAAAAATAAGCAATTCACTACATGAAAGTTTGAAACTGAATAGACAAAAACATTATAAACAAAAGTAGCACAACGTGGTAGGAAAAATTTGTACATATATGAAGAGTGATTAATATCTTTAATATTATAAAGAGTTTTTACACGTTGGTTAGAAACAAGATGAATACACTAATAGAAAAATGAAAAGTGGGGCAGGGCATGAACAGACAACCAGAACTGCATGATTTTATGACATTGTTCACCTTTAATTGTTTATAAAGCTCTGGTGTTTTGTTCTGTATGCCTCATCCCTGATTGGCCTTTTCATTTTGTTCTTCAGGACAGTTTCTTTACAGAAGACTTTTCCAATTGTCTTTACCAGGATCTCCGAATTCCTCTTAGTCCTGTCCATAAATGTTCATTTTATAAAAATAACGCTAAACTGAGCTATGGGTTCCTCTCTCCACCACGTAAGTCTCTTCCTCGCTGATGTTCCCTTTCCCTTATGTTCTTTGTTTCTTCCATTTCCTTTTCTTTCTTATGGGGACTTGTACATCTTGTTTATTTATTAGTAAAAACTGTGAATGGGAAATAGAACTATTAGGGAAATCTTTCAAGTATCTAAAACGACTTTTGGAAACCTGTTTACTTTTGTTTGGAGAGTGATGGATTTAGGGTAACCACTGTAGATAGAACATTCTTCACTTTTCTACATTTCTTTTAAACAGAATTGGAGAAACTCAGGTCAAAAGTATGCATCGGGGTTCTTAGGAAGGAGATACCATTTTGTTGTTTAAAAAGAAAACTCTGATTTGTCAAAGAATGAGGTAAAGGGAGAGCCTGAGTTTGCTTGCTCTTTCACTGATACAGAGCCCCTGGGGAATGGCACTTTTTTTTTTTTTAATCATGTTCTATTTTTTTCAAGTGGCAGATCTGTATGTTAATGAGAAGACATTTTGAGGCCAGCCTAAAAATGAAAAAGTCAGAAGACTCCAGTCAATACGCTCAATATCCAGTCCAGTCCCCAGAGCAAGCTTCTGAAGTCAGAACTTGGCTTTTGCATTATAAAAACAGGTCCAAGCCAGAAGTCCGTACAAAGAAGCCTTGTACATTTCAAGGCAGACATCCCTTGTGATGTTTTTTCTGGTTAGTAGGTATTCTGAAGCCAGATGTTCTCATTTTTACTTTTCTCCGTGAAAGAGTTCAAGGAAAGATTGTTGACACAATATACTTTAGTTGAAAATAAGGCAAATGAGGTAACATTTGAATATGTTTATTTAGGCCCTTCGTATTAAAGATTTTGTTTCTTCATCTTGAAGAAGAAAAGATCCAATTTTTTTTTAAGGGACCTGATTACATTGCATTTCCCTCCTTGATCTAGTACCTGGAAAAGTGTTACGAGTTTAAGATGATAGCCCATTTTTTAAATACCTCCATGAGAAAGTATAATTCTTACTGTAATTTGTGAAGAATGAAATAGTTGTTCTTGTTATTTTCTTTGTAGAATTACATAAAGGTTCAAGTCAAGTATATTCTGAAGCATTACTTACTACTAATATAGTGCCCATGTACCAGAGTTTTCAAGGTAACATTTTTAATCTTATATATCATAATTTCAAATGAATTTCCCAAAATTATAGGTATGATTTATATGTAATGTATGATCCTCCAAATTAAATGACTAAACATCAAATATGTTCTTATAAGTTTGTTTAACTTAAAAAATACCAGTACACAAAAAAATCCTATAAGTATGCTTTAAAAAAGTCCTATANAGGAAAATTTTATTGTAGTTTACCTCTAGAATGCTTTTGAATAGTTCAAAATTCTCTAGAATATTTCAAAAAAATACAGATGTTAACAATAAAATTGAATAGCTTGCCTTGTTTGTGTTCTTATATTTTTTTATGCTCAATGATAATATGTGATCTCAGCTTCATGATAATACATATGCTTAGGGATGCTTGAAGTAGAATTGAATTCAGCATTTGCTGGGTAGTCTTTCCAAGAGCAAAAGCTGAACAATGGATTTTTGGCCAGACTTTACTTTATCCCTAATTATGACAGATGCTAATTTTGATTCATAATTTGATTCATAGTTGATTTATGTCACCTTGTTCTTTGGACATGGTAACATCTTTCTTCTTGTTTCAGTTATATGGCACTACTTGCATGGCACCTTACTGCAGAGGTATGCTGAAGAAAGAAACGGTCTCAATGTTGTTAGCGGTCCTGTGTTTGATTCTGATTATGACGGACGTTATGATTCCTTGGAGACTCTGAAGCAGTAAGAACATATTTCATTTACTCTTAAATACAGCTCTCAAATGGGACTACCTCCAGTTGAGTCAGCAGAACCTCTTGTATCTAACTATTCATATTTGTGTAGCTGACATTTCTGATTATGCAGGAAGCCCCTTGAAATAGCTGGTTAATTTTGATGTTTTGATGTTCAGTAAAATATTTTTTTTAGATGAAAGTAGTGTTTATCCCCCACTCAGCTTATATGAATAATTCTATAGCTCATATTAAATACTGAACTCTGCCTTTTGTTAAGAAGATAACAACAGTGTTTAAAATCTTTCTGTGGCTATTGTGAAGATGCTGTTTAACTAGCAAACTGCCAGTTTCGAGATAAAGAATGATACAGTGTGGCTGGAGGCATCCTGAGTCAAAGAAGCAGAAGACATAAAGCCATAGCGTCGCAGTGTTGCTGTAGGTTGAATGTCACAGCTTTCAGTTTTATCCAACTCTGCTGCAAGGGGAATTTGTTGCAGGAATGAAAGTGGGGTGGATGAGGATGGCCATGTCCCAGATCACTTCTGAGTCCCTGAGATGGCTACCAAGTATGGGTTGCTGGCTCCACACAGGAAAGACTTCAAGAGTGAGCCATAGTAAAGAGAAAGAAGGTTTATTCAGGGAGATACACACTCCATAGATAGAATGTGGGCCATCTCAGAAGGCAAGAGGCACCAGGGTATGGAGTGTCAGTTTTTATAGGGATGGGTAATTTCACAAGCTAATGAGTGGGAGGGGTATTCCAGCTCTTTTGAGGAAGGGATGGGTATTTCCAGAAATTGGGCATTGCCCACTTTCTGATCTTTATGGTCAGCCTTGGAACTGTCATGGTGCCTGTGAGCGTGTCATTTAGGATGCTGATGTGTTACTGTAAGTGTATACTGACCCCCAAGGTCTAGTGGAATTTGAATCATCTGCCACCTTGGAAGCAGCCCAAGGACAGAGACAGTAGAAGGTCCCAGAGATGGCAGCCCACCAGGCTCCAAGATCTCTGGGTTCGCACAGAGTTGGACACGACTGAAGCGACTTAGCAGCAGCAGTAGCAGCAGCAGCAGCAGCAGCAGCAGCAGCCACCTTGGACCTAGTTTGTTGTAACCAATTTATGTCCTGTCCTTGGGCTGTGTCATGTCCTTGGGCTATGTTATATTTTTAAAGGTTGTGCCCTGCCTCCTTCCGGTCTCAGACTGATACAGTGACCTTCTTGAGAAACCATCAGGGGTGCTTTCATAAAAGAAAGAGGAAGAACATTTTAGAGATCGGTTGATCTTTATTAAAACAATTGCAAAAATTTTGGAAGCAATTTTGGTTCTTCAGTCTACACATGTACACCTGTGACCACATCATTTGTAAAATTATATTTTTATTATATTCTTTAAGGCATAAGGATCCTATGTAAATGCATCAGAGGTAGCAGCAGGAGAATGGGTAAAGAAGAGAACTTATACCTTTCCCATTCACAGCTTCAGCTGGAACACATTTTAATCTGCTTTATGTATCATGGTTCCACATAAGATTGTGGTTTCTTTTTTTAATGATACCACCACTACCTTAAATTTTGATTACTAAAAAACCAAATGAATCTACTTTTTTTTCCCCCCCAAACAAATCTAGTCTTGAGACCTAAGGAAATAGAATTAAGATGAGGTAAAGGTGTTACTTGGGATATCTTTGAGAATATGCTTTCATTTAAAAAAAAAAAGGTAAAAACAAAGTTATAGAATAGGAAAGAAGATCCAGTTAAAACAACAGCTTCTCTGAAGGAGCCAGAATGAAAAAAACCTCAAACCAGTTCTCTCTCTTTCACTCTCTGTTCATAACTGCATGGAGTTTAAGAGTCTCAGTAATGCTTTAGACTCTTGGTTGTACATATTCAAAATTGATGATTTTTCCCCTTAGTGTCTCAATTCCAATTGTTAAGGTGGAATTACCAAAAAATTACAAAGTTTTAATAAATTTCTATAAAAAGTAACATTATTTGGATTGTGTTTTTATGTCTTCTAATTCTTCTTCTTCTCCATCTTGCAGAAAATGTTGAGGTATTATGATGACTAACTTCTTACAATATATTTAATTATTTGACTGAACATTATTTGGGGATGTATTGTATTAAAAATATACTTTAGTGAAATAGTCATTAAAGGGAATAGTTATTTTTTTCTTAAAGTGAATATTACCATATTTTACAGAAATAGCAAAATCATCCGTAATCAGGAAGTTCTGATTCCAACTCACTTCTTCATTGTGCTAACAAGTTGTAAAAACACATCCCAGACTCCCTTACAGTGTGAAAATTTAGATACCATGGCTTTCATTTTGCCTCACAGGACTGATAATAGTGAAAGCTGTGCGGTAAGTGGGCTTTGTTAATTTATCTTTAAGCATTGATATATAAATATATTTGTGCACGTCTTACATCTGACATTACTGTGGGAAAAGGAGACATAACTAGAACATACATGTTTGAGATTATAGAGTGGTTTTAAACTTGATCCTCTTAGTTTATTCAAAGAAGATTATTCTTGTCTGTTAAAAGCACTACCAGTAAGATCAAAACGTAAAAACTTAGTTGACGTCATATGGCTTAGCCACTAAATCCATGTATAAATTCTGGGCCCTCCCCTGGAAAAAAAAGGGCTGCAATAGATTTATGCTTACATTTTACTAACCAAAATGATGTTAAGTGCCTTGAATTAGGTGTTAAGTTCCTTTTCCATCCGTACCATTCCAAAAGCTATTATACCGATAACTTAAAATGTAAGCATTTAACAAATTCTATAATGGCATTGTAACCAGAAGATGCTGAATATTGGACTTGAACCAGAAAGTGAATCGTTTGAAGGTGTATCAGATATACTTGGTCTTCCCTGGCAGCTCAGATGGTAACAAATCCACCTTCAATGAGAGAGACCTAGGTTCGGTCCCTGGGTTGGGAAGATACCCTGGAGAAGGGCATGGCAACCCACTCCAGTATTCTTGCCTAGAGAATCCCCATGGACAGAGGAGCCTGGTGGGCTACAGTCCATGGGGTCACAAAGAGTTGGACATGACTGACCAACTAAGCACATAGTACATATACTTACTGACCCCTTCTGTTTCATGTCTGAAATAGTGACTAAGGATTAGCTGGATCTGGGCCTGAGAGAACAGATGTCTTTTATTTATTCATGTAAATGCTGGAACAGATGGCCAGTATCTACTGGCCAAGTAGTCTACTGAGTCAGGCTCTCCCCTTGAAAGCCAGAGTGAGGGTTGCTGGAATGGAGGAGACTGAGTATAACAGCAGTACTGGGTGGTGGATGATTGGAAGCTGGAAAATGGAATTATTGATCTGTTCCCTTTTATGTGAAAAGTCTGTATTTATTATTTGCTACTAATAATATCATCAGGGCACATGAACCTTTATTGAAGTCTGTCTTTAAAGTATAATCATAGCACACCAGCCAATGGATATGTTCTTCATCAGACTTTCTCCAATCGTCATTTTCAGAAAAATTTACACCAACATATGGATGTATGATTTCCATCTCTGCTTCCATGTCCCAGAGCATAAGCCTTTTAATTCTTTTTTGAGCTCATATTAGCTAGAACTTGACTACTTCACCAGAAGTGAAAGTGTGTTTTTCCACTTCCCCTAACCCTTTCTTCATTGCAACTGTGTAGATAACTGATTCTGATAAGAACTAGCATTTGTATAGCTCATTTGCACACATCATTGTGTTTGATCTTTAGAGCAACCCTGTGAGGAGGGCACAGGTAAGAGAATTAGAATTCAGATATTAAATAACTTCCCTCAGTTTCCTGGTAGGATAATGGTAGAAGTAGAACTTGAATCCAAGTTGTTTAGTCACCCAATCATTCTGACTCTTTGCAGCTCCATGGACTGCAGGATGCCAGGCCTCTCTGTCCCTCACCATCTCCCAAAGTTTACCCAAGTTCATGTCCACTGCATCAGTGATGCCATCTGGCCATCTCATCCTCTGATGCCCTCTTCTTTTTCTGCCGTCAATCTTTCCCAGCATCAGGGACTTTTCCAATGAGTGCTGTTTGCATCAGATGACCAAAATACTGGAGTTTCAACTTCACCATCAGTGCTTCCAACCAGTATTCAGGGTTGATTTCCCTTAAGATTGACTGGTTTGATCTTGCTGTCCAAGGGGCTCTCAGGAGTCTTTTCCAGCACCATTGTTTGAAGGCGTCAGTTCTTTGGCATCATTCCAAGTCCCTTTCTGCTAATTCCCATATTCTTTCTACCATGGCATGTTACTTCTGTTTTCCAGCATTTTTAACCCCATACTTTGGTGTTTCTTGCACCAAGGCAATGTAGGTACATCTGTTCCATGTATACTTTCCTCAGGTTTGATACATCTACTAAACAAACATGAATGGTATGTATTGGATGGTGAACTACTCAAGAGCAGGGATTATGCCTAACAATTCTTATGGCATCTGCCATTTAAGAGACAGGGTGTCATGGCCGATTACAATGAGGGAGATGCAGAGAGTGTAGGGAAGGTGGACTGACTGTTGTCCAGTGACTTCTCTTCCTTTCCCACCCTCATAGCACGGGAAGCATGAATCCTTGTGGGTTGAAGAATTGTTGAAGCTACACAGAGCTCGGATCACAGATGTTGAACACATCACCGGACTCAGCTTCTATCAAGAAAGAAAAGAGCCAATTTCAGACATTTTAAAGTTGAAAACACATTTGCCAACATTTAACCAAGAAGACTGATACTTTTTTTATTCCATAAACACAGCAGTAAATCTTTGTGAAAGAGCCTTCTGTTTTATACATCCTCTATTTACACTGTTGCATTGTTTGGAGACTGTCGACCAGAGTTAGAACTGGGAATCCTCTGTGATACACGACCTTCTCAGGGAAACTTGTGGCCTCCGCGTTAACAGTAGGAAAGTGTTCCTACTGAGTCTCACACATGTTTGAATGTGTAAGAATTGTTCAGATTTGGGAATAAAGACAGATCATACCTAAAACTGCTCTACTTCTCTTAAGGGCAGAAGGAGCTGTGAACATTCTCTGGACACCAGATGTTTGAATCATATTATCATTAATAAATTTCTATGATGCTGACAAACACTAGACTAATGAATAGGATTGGACTAGACCATATTTCATTAGTTTATTCACAGGAATTTAAAAGTGATTCTGGATTCTTTTTAACTTGGATATTCATTTATTTTCATTTTAATCAGAAAAGTTAATGGGAGCAGAAATATTTGAAGCCCTATTTTATCTCCTCTGTACACCCCCTCAAAAGCTAACTATTTTTAAGTTGTAACTGGGTTTCTTCAGATTTAATGATTCTTTCAGGTTAAACTTTGAGGGACCATCTGTACTGAGTGTATCTACCCTTTATAAAATTGTATTCTACATTTGTACCAAAAAAGAAAAATATTCCCAATCTGATCACTGATAATATAGGTTGAAAATAACTCCAGTAATGGTTGTTTTACACATTACACGTGTAAATGGTATTTACACACTAAAAGTGTGTCTTGTCTTAGTGAAACTTCATGGGGCTTGTCAACTCATGCAAAATAGCATTTTTCATCCAAATAACAGAAATGTTTTCCTCTATACACAAAAATCACCCTACTGGCAACAGAGCTGTACTGTTCTGAGATGTTCATTTTGAAGTTCCATTGATTTGAAGAGAATGTATTACCATCATTTTACATCTTCTTAATACTCATGATAAATGAACTTGATTTTCTTCACTTCATAGACTATATATACCCTTCAGTACAGCCTGTGAATGTTCAAAAGCTACATTCATTTTTTAGGCTACTTGAGTCTGATTTAAGTTTTATATTATTATTAACACCAAAGGTCTGTATTTGTCCTTCACATTCCACTTGTTCTTCAATAGCATAGGGGCCCCAAAACCTTTAGATAATACAGTTTGCATCTGTAAATTATTTACTTATTTAGAAAGTTTCATTGATTTTATTTTAGTCCCACAGATCCCTGAAGTTCTATACATTTTTTCTTTTCCCCCCAGTCTCTTTTTTCTCTGTTATTCAGATCAGGTAGTTTCTATTGTTCATTTCTATTGTTCTGTCTTCAATTTCACAGATTCTGTCCTCTAATTTCATTTTGCTGTTGAGCCCATTCGTTGATTTTTATATTTCAGTTGTTGTGGATTTTTTGTTTCTAAAATTTCCATTTGATTCTTCTTTGTAGCTTTTATTTCCTTGCTGAGAATTTTTCTCTTTGCTGAGACTTTCCAGTTTTGCATTTGTTTCAAACATGTTCATAATTGCTTATTGAAGCATTATGATGGATGTTGTAAAATCCTTGTCAGATAATTCCTACATGTGTTGTCTTTATGTTGGCATCTGTTATCTTTTTTCATTCAAAAATATTTTTCTGGTTCTTGTTGTAATAAATGATTTTCAGCTGAAACCTGGATATTCTAGGGGTTATATTTGAGACTGTGGATCTCATTTACACTTCTGCTTTAGCTGACTTTAGCAGGGGAATGGGGGGGCACTATCCTATTAATGCCAGTTGTGTTAGAGTCCAGGATTTTTTTTACCCTTTATTGACACTTGGAGTGAGGAGAAACCCTTGTTGCTGGACAGAGTGGAAATTCAATATCCTACTCCATCTCCACTGCTGCCTCCCTGCCTGGGATGTGCTGCTGCTGCTAAGTCACTTCAGTCGTGTCGGACCCTGTGTGACCCCATAGACAGCAGCCCACCAGGCTCTCCCGTCCCTGGGATTCTCCAGGCAAGAACACTGGGGTGGGTTGCCATTGGTTATGCTGGGATCCTCATTAGTGCTCTCATGTCGTCTTCACTGATGCTGTGGACAGAGGTGGCAAGGAAAGTTTTTTTTTTTATTTTTTTTAATCACTAGTGGGAATAAAATTACCAGTTTCCTACTCAGCCTTCTCTGATGCTATTCTGGCAAGGAACTTGGGGCAACTCTCCACAGCCTGGCAAGCCCCTGTCTTTCCTGACGTGGTGGTGTTTAGCTGGAGTGGAGTGGTTATTGTTCTCTTTCCTACTAGGCCACTCCTCCTCTGGTCCTTTGGCTGGAGAGATAGCAGGCCTTTCTTGGGGCTGCTTTTTGTCCTTACTTGTTGGAATTTCCAGGTTGCTGACTTTTTCAGCAACAAGTCAGGGATATATGAACTAAAAGAAAACCCAGGGAAACTCATTACAGTGTTGCTCCTTGGGTCTTGAGGTCCCTAGCCTGTCTGCCTTCTCCTCTCCACCTTTTAGAATCTTCCTATGTTTCTTTTATATATAATAACAAAGCTTTTTATCTGTACTTTGCAGAAGGATATCTATTTCTTTATAGAAGTATCTTACTGATTTTTATATGTTCTTCAAAACACATACAGACATAGTTGCCTCTACATAGAACATCTTAGCAGATCTTAATTAAGTGGATAGACGCCTTTCCCCTTTGCCAGACACCAGGAATAACAGAAAAAAACAAGTTACAGTCTTTTTAGTCTTGAAGAAAGGGAGGAGANGTGACTGGAAAAAAAAAAGATGTTTACTAGAAATCATATCTAAACCAGGAACAATAGATATATAAAATACATTTAGTCTACTAGGAATGGGTATTACACCTATGGGGTGGTAAAAGGAAGCAATATAAGCCTACCCCAATGCAGCTGTTTTAAATTTAACTTCATACTTGCCCCCAAGCACTCAATTCAAGGGACGATTTGAGGATTTTAATAAAAATATCTAACATATTATTTTTTAAACCCATATCCAATTTCACTATATATCAGAAATTCAAAACTCAGAATAGACTTCAGCTTTCACAGAACAGAGATACAAAACAATTTAATAAATGTACAGGAAATGAGATTTTTACATCTTTTTTGATAATTTTGTCCAATGATGTCCAGGTATTTTTCACTCTCAAAGATCATTTCTGCCTACACTTAAATGCAGTGGTTTTGGGTTTAAATAAAGGAAGAAAAATAGGGGTCTCAATGGAAAGTTTATAAGCTAATGAAAGCTTGAAATGATTCTAAATAAATGAGAACAAAATATTCTCAGTCCAATAAATAGATCTCATTGCTCCAATTTTCCCAAAGTCTCAGATAAAACCTACAATTTTGAGTTCTCTGTCATAAACTATTCTATGCTGCTGCTGCTACTGCTAAGTCGCTTCAGTTGTGTCTGACTCTGTGTGACCCCATAGACCTGTGAGAATCCCCCATCCCTGGGATTCTCCAGGCAAGAACACTGGGGTGAGTTGCCATTTCCTTCTCCAATGCATGAAAGTGAAAAGTGAAAGTGAAGTCGCTCAGTCATGTCCGACTCTTAGTGACCCGATGGACTGCAGCCTACCAGGCTCCTCCGTCCATGGGATTTTCCAGGCGAGAGTACTGGAGTGGGGTGCCATTGCCTTCTCCGACTAATTCACTAGTTTAGTATGCAATAAAATAACAGAGGCTTTGAATAAGTTAAACTGGCTAGTAACAACCAATCAGTTTTCTTCAGTGATCACTGTTCTTCTGCATAGGCAGGATAATTAATTCACAGATGGTCTTTCTGGTCTGTCTTCAACTATTCTTATACTACATAATCAATTAGGGACATCTTTTTACAGATATACGAAGAGAACACAGCTTTTCGTAAGTTGAGTTTGTTAAATCTATTTGTTATGACAGGGGATTTCTGACACAAAAATTGCTCACTGCACACTGAACCCCAGAGAAGTGATGAAACAAGACAGCTGATGTTAGGAGGTGTATGGGAGTGGGTAGGGTAAGAAGTCACGGACAAATTAATAACTGGCAAGTATCTGCTGAAGCAGAGCCACTTTTTAGGGGGCATAAGAAAAACTGATAAGTCACCATTTTGGTCTCTTTAGAGAAATCCATTTGTTGTTAAGAACTTAAGACCATTTACTACCATTCATGCTGCAAAATGCAATAGTCACACTATTTCCAAAAGGATCCTAAAAACTGTAGTGCCAAAGAAATCTAATACCTTGACACAGTTTCACTGTCTTGAGTTACTCAGTTTTGTTAAGGTCCAAACAGAAACAAGCTGGTAAATCTATGGGGCTCTTATTTGTGTGCCATCTTGTTTTTAAGGTAACACCACTGATTATCTCAGTAGCACACTTTAAGACTGCAACTAGATTAGATTCAGTTAGAGCAAAACTGACAATAAGTTTCAAAGCTGTGCTTACTTGGTTAAGGAATTAGGCATTAGGGATAAATTGGGGAACAGGGCAGATGGGATGCCTATCCCCTTCCTTGGTACTTACTTATTTTAAGTTCTAGCCCAAGGCACATTGGGGCTTCCCTGGTGGCTCTGCAATGCAGGAGACCTGGATTCTATCCCTAGGTCAGGAAGATCCCCTGGAGAAAAGAATGGCTACCCACACTCCTGGTATCCTTGCCTGGATAATTTCATGGACAGAGGCTACAATCCATGGGGTCATAAAGAGTCAGACACGACTGAGCTACTAACACTTCACTTCCAAGGCAGATGTCCTTATGAGTCCTTTTCTCTATTCCCATAAGGGATTGATCTTGTGATCACACCCTCCTAGACCCTGGAGAGTATAGACAGCACCTCCCCTCGAGACTAGACATTCTTGTGTAGTTGTCCCAACTGCCTGTGTTCCATGATCTGGGCACAATGTTGCTAGATGGCGTTGAGACCTAAGAGATTGTCCCCAAACTCCTTAACCCACTCCCATGCTAGATGTAAGTACATGGCTTTCAAAAGGCAGGCTGCAACCATAAAAGATAATAAAGTAGTTTCAGGGTAATGTGGTTATAGGTATAAGAGGATTTTTAGCTTCCGTCTGGGGTTTCCAGGGAAAGACCTGGCAGGATCATCTCCTAAAGGGAAAACATTACCATAAGCTGTGTAAGGAAAATGAGAAGTCCCAAGAAGCTGCGTTGTCTATACGTCTCTCAGCCTGTGATCTTCTGTTAACTTTGCTGACTGTATCCTTTGAGCTTATTCCAGAATATTGTAATTTCGATAAGATGTGTGTTGAATGAAATTGAGTTCGCTGTTTCACCAGGAGTACAACTCAATACTGTGGGATATTACCCCCTCTCCCCACCTCCCCGCCCCTGTGGTTTGAATTGTCAACAAAAAATTAATCAATCAAAGAAAGGATTTGGAAATTTTAACCGAGTCAAATCTGAGGATTATAATCCAGGAAGAGCATCTCAGAAAGCTCTAAGAACTGTTCTGCCCATTAGAAGTCAAGGCACAGTTTACATAAGTTTTTTGAGGCAGAGTGCAAGTGGCTCAGTTGTGTCTGACTCCTTGTGACCCCACGGACTATACAGTCCATGTAATTCTCCAGGTCAGGATACTGGAGTGGGTAGCCTTTCCCTTCTCCAGGGGAATCTTCCCAACCCAGGGATCAAACCCAGGTCTCCCGCATTGCAGCTGGATTCTTTACCAGCTGAACCACAAGGGAAGCCCTTGAGGCAGAAGGCTGTATATTAAATGATGCATTATTGATTACATAAACCAGATTTCAGTACCATGATGGTGGGTCATGTGATCCTTTACAAAATCAACAATATTAACTTCTAAGGAGTTATCTTGTTGGTACTAGGAGAATGTTGCTGTTTATGGTTGAATAGGTATTCCTGCTGATGGGGGAAGTTTGGTCAATTCATAATGCAGCTACACAATGCAAGGTGCAGGAAGAGGGGAGGCCAAAGAAGAACTTTTAGTTTACAATTTTCTTATCTTGCCATAAATATGAATTTCATTTCACATAACTCTCATTTGGTATTTAGCATGTATTTCTTAAATTGGTAGATGATTTTCATGTATTTATTGTCTTGTCTCCAAAGTTATTTCTCACTGAGAACAGAAATTATCTTTATATTCTGTTTCTAGCACAGCACTTGCATGCAGAAGCTGTTCAATCTGAAAAATGACCAAGTGAATAAAACTAGCGAGATGATCCTAGCAAAGCCTCCATTTACGATTGCCAAGACATCACAGGTTACAGAAATGCAGCTGAAGGACAATCACACTGAAATGAATAATTCTTTGCATCCCTATTTTTAATTTCCAGATGGAATTTTCAATAGAATATTTTTAAAAAGAGTTCATTTATAGATATATTTCTAAATAATAAGAGATCCAGAATGCCTTTCAAGGGCCATTCACAGTTGTTTCACTGACTATATATCCTGTGGAAAGTATGATGCCTGATGAACCGAAAGCACAAGAGGGAATTTTTCAGTTTTGACATGTCAAGTGAAAACCCCTCCACAAAGCACTTAGTGTTTCTCCAGTAACAAGTTGTTGTCATAAATATTCACTGGCAAAGGTGGAGATGTATGGCAGTGTCAACCATGCTATGTAGCCCACACTCCAGGAGCAAAAACTTTCTCTTCTTTTTTTTAACCATACAAGCTACTTGTGTTTTATCAACAGGATGCCACAAAGGCGTGGGCAAAATCAAACTGAACTGGTTTAATCCAAGACGGTGGACAAAAAAAGCTAAAGGTCACTACTTTCCGTGTCTTGATTTCTCTCTGTTTCCATACCAACCCCTCAAAGCTGATGGACACTGGCCCTGACTCATTTCTGTGTTTGTTTCAAAAGTACCTGGTGTTGAGCAGAGATGCTTTGCAGCTGTGCTGGGAGAGACACAGCAATCAGCTGCCCCCAACTGGGCTCTTACTTGACCACAGAACCATGCTTGCACAGATGAAACCTGGGGGAGTGTAGAGTTACCTCTGCTTTATCACTATGCTAAGATCTCCCCACAAGGAGGAATTTGCACTATGCTTGGCACTATGCTGTGTGCAAAGGAGCTTGGAAGACTGCACGTTCCTGGGCTGCCCCTTGAAATCCCCACCCCTTTCCTGGAGCCCTGCCGACCTGTTTGCCTCTTGATCCTTAAAATTCCCTTACTCCCTTCCCCTGGGGAACTGTTGCTTTTGGTGCTCAAGCGCCTCTTCTCTATTCTCTGGTCATTGAATTTTCATTCAATGGTTTGGTGTAAGTCTGTCTTGCTTGCTCCAAACTCTGTTTCGTTATTGGCAGTGCAAACCTGAGCGAGAAAGAACCTCCTGACTGAGCTCAGGATGGGAATGGAACTGAAGGGAGTTCAGTTCAGGTAGGGCCCCAAGAAGGGCCCTCACATCCGATCTAGTTCTCATGTTCATCAACTCCAGTAACACGTTCTGCAGTGGGGGAAAACAGATCAGCCTGGAAGGAAATAAGTAGGTGGTTAACAACCACCCCGGAGCACCTGGAACAAATAGATTTCAGGCGACTTCCCTTTACCAAAGAAGAGAGATTTTCCTCTTTCCTAACTCTTCCTCCTATTTTTGAAATTTAGGTCAAAGGAATCTAGCATTGCCTATGATGGTAGCGAACTAAGAAGTTTAGAGGTGGGTTAAGTCACCCCATCCCTCTCTGATGGAAGGTTGACAAATGACTAAACTTAATAACCAGTGCATCAATAATATTATTATGACAACAAAAGTCTTTGAAATGAGATCAAATATGATAATTTTATATATATATGTGTGTGTGTATATATATATATATAATAACTACCCATTACTGGATGCTTATCTTGTTCTAGACATTGCGCTAAATGGTTTACATATATTTTCTGAACGATCCTGTAATGTGAAAATACTCATCTAACCTTGCCTAGTGGGTTATCCCTGGCGGGGACTTGAGCTCAGATCCTGGCAAAGTTCATATGTTTAAGGAGTATATCATGTTGTCTTCTTAATAAACACATGGAAAATGTTCAAGTCATCAAGTTCTACTCCATCAGTAATTGAACTCTAAAACAGTTCTTGAAATACATTTATTAATAGTGTAAATATTAATAGTAGGACATAGCACCAATTTTTCAAAAAGCTTTTTAAAAACAACCAAGATACATTAACCCTCTATTGAAAATTGGGCAACAGTTCGGATTAAGGCATTTGTAGGGAAAAAAATGCAAAGAGCAAACCTAAGTGCATAAAAATGTTTTACTTCATTATTTAACATTTTTGTGCTTACCACATGGGGAAAAAATTAAAAAGATGCAAATCTCAAGGGCATCACAAGGCAAGATACTCTGACATCTCTGACAGTGATTTGATGAATGTGTTCTGAAGTCTAAAAATTGTCCATAAACACTTCAGTCTTCAGTTTGAAGAACTTTCAGTTCTTCAGATTTGTTCTAAAGAAGCCATTATCCAACTGTCAGAAAGATACAAAGTAATATTCAATCTAAATGGTTGGCTATTATTAGAGAAACAGTAATGATATAGTATATTAATATAATAGAATACACTCTTAAAATGTGATGGGTATCTAAATTTATTAAAGTAGAAAACTTCACTTTCAATTTCAATAAGAATTGAAAATGACAGCTTCTAAAATAGCATATGATAACGTATCCATTTTGGTGAAAGGAAAAAGAAAACCCCTTTTCTTCCTCTTTCACCTTCCTTTTTTTCCTTCTCATGCTCTCTATTGTTCCCTCTGGAAGTAAACACCTTAAAATATTAACAGTAATTATATCTGAGTGGCAGGATTTAGAATGATCTTCACTTTCTTGTTCCTCTATAATGCATTAATTTCATAATCTGAAAAGAAACAGTAAAATTCAGTTAGGCAAAAGATATTTTAAAAATTCATAAAGTACCTGAAGTGTCTTTCCCCATATCTATATAGGCTGTAAAAAGTCCAAAGAGCAGCAAAAGTACCCAGTACCAAGGGATATTGACTAGATACAGATTAATAGTTTATACGTGCCATTTACTCATTACACTGCTGGTGGCCGTGACAATGCTAACTCAATTCCAAAAGGCACATTCTGACTTGAATTCTGCCATACTGCACAAGACATTTGTCTTTTATCAACTTCCTTTCCATTTTCTGCGTGCACACACACCTGATCCAACTTCCTTCTGGTCCTACTTCCTTCTAATGGATCAGAGAGGAAGTATGGTTCTTTTCTTCCCCAGACCTGACTCCTCACTGCCTGGAAGACTTTGTTTTCTTAATGATTAACCTTTCTTTCTCACACACATCTCCGATTCCTACCTCTGAACGATTCCATGTCTCTGCTTTGACTATGCATGTGTCCTTCTATTTATCTAAAGTATTAACCTTGCTGGGTTTGCCCCCTCTGACTCCCTCACAATCTTCTCTCACTATGGGAGAGAACAAAACAGTGACTGGGTTTTATTTCCTGACTTTATTTCTTCACCAATCTCTCCCCTTTGTTTGAAACTCCGATTTCAGATCACCTCCCCAAACTTCCTTACTTCTTATAACCTCTCTTAAAAAGGTAATAATTCCTGGGACTCCCTGGTGGTCCAGGAGTTAACACTTCATCTTCCAATGCAGGGGGTGTGGGTTCAGTCCCTGGGTTGGGGAATTAAGATGCCTCATATGTCGTGGCCAAAAAACCAAAACATAAAACAGAAGCAATATTGTAACAAAGTCAATACAGAATTTTAAAATGGTCCATATCAAAAATATTTTTAAATAAATTTTCCTAATCGATAGATTTTATTTTTATTTTGGAAATTTAAAAATATATTGTATAATATAAGGAGGAAAATAGCATTCATTAATGCAGGCTCCCAGTGATAACATTCTTTCTAGTTTATTAACTTCTTGATCGTT
>SJYQ01095399.1:0-27767 GCA_006410935.1 Redunca redunca
TCCTTCCATGACTGATTTGAAGTTACAGAAAATTTTACAATGGTGCCATCTAATGGAATATCGAATGTAAAATTTTTACAAAATTGAATGTAAAATTTTATCTAAAGGAATAGCTAATGTAAAACTTTTACAATGGCGCCATCTAATGGAAGGGCTTCCCTGGGGCTCAGATGGTAAAGAATCTGCCTGCAATGTGGGAAACCTGGGTTTGATCCTTGATTGGGAAGATCCCCTGGAGAAGGGAAAGGCTACCCACTCCAGTATTCTTGTCTGGAGAATTCCATGGACAGAGGAGCCTGGAGAGCTATAGTCCATGGGATCGCAAAGAGTCAGACATGACTGAGCAGCTAACACACAATGGAATATCAGATTAGACACACAAAAAATCATGTTTTTTTACCTTTACATTTGTACCAACCACTTCTAACACTTCTTTATCAGCTTGGGACACCCCCATTGCTTATTTTGCCCTTTGGTTATTATATTTCCAGTGGAAACAGAGCATTGATGTAAAAATATTATATAAAATACATAGCATAAAAATGGTACTTAAAAGTGATGGAAAATAAAACTTCCCCATTTCTTTCTCCAGAGGACTGTATGCATATATAAATAAATGAATGAGTGAACAACCATATAAACATGTGTAGATATAGATATTACAAATAGATGGAATATCACTTATTTTCTGCAACGTGCTTTTTTTAACCTTTTGCCCATTACAAATATATTTTCATTTAAATAGAACTTGTTTTTTTTTAAGTGGCTTCAAAATATCTTGTACGAGATTCCTTTTCAGGGTAATAAAAATGCTCTAATAGAAATGCAAATCAAAACCACAATGAGGTACCATCTCACACCGGTCAGAATGGCTGCTATTAAAAAGTCTATAAACAATAAATGCTGGAGAGGGTGTGGAGAAAAAGGAACACTCTTACACTGTTGGTGGGAATGCAAACCAGTACAGCCACTATGGAGAACAGTGTAGAGATTCCTTAAAAAACTGGAAATAGAACTGCCATACAACCCAACAATCCCACCACTGGGCATACTCACCAAGGAAGCCAGAACTGAAAGAGACACATGTGCTCCAATGTTCATCGCAGCACTGTTTACAATAGCCAGGACATGGAAGCAACCTAGATGTCCATCGGCAGACAAATGGATAAGAAAGGTGTGGTACACAAGCACAATGGAATATTACTCAGCTATTAAGAAGAATGCATTTGAATCAGTTCTAATGAGGCGGATGAAACTGGAGCCTATTATACAGAGCAAAGTAAGTCAGAAAGAAGAACACCAACACATATATATGTATATATATACACATATATATTAACGAATATATATGGGATTTAGAAAGATGGTAACGATGATCCTATATGCGAGACAGCAAAAGAGACACAGATGTAAAGAACAGACTGTTGGCCTCTGTGGGAGAAGGCGAGGGTGGGATGATTTGAGAAAATAGCGTTGAAACATGTATATTATCATGTGTGAAATAGATCGCCAGTCCGGGTTCAATGCATGTGGCAGGGTGCTCAGGGCTGGTGCACTGGGATGACCCTGAGGGATGGGATGGGTAGGGAGGTGGGAGGGAGGTTCAGGATGGGGAACACATGTACACTCATGGCTGATTCATGTCCATGTATGGCAAAAACCACCATAATATTGTAAAGTAATTAGCCTCCAATTAAAATAAATAAATTAATTTTTTAAAATAAAAATGTTCTAATAGAATGTGGTGATGTTTGCAACTCTTTGTGACTATACTAAAAAAAAAAACACTGAACAACTTTAAATTTTATGGTATGTGAATTACATCACACAAAAAAGCTGTTTAACAAAATAACAGAATGTCAAAAAAAAAAACACCCCATCATTTAAATAACCTGTTCCCAATTGATAGGCATTTAGGTGTTTGCAGTTTTTCATGATTACAAGCAAAACTGCATGGTGCCCCTGGACACTTGTAGCTTAGGGTAAGCTTCTAGGACTGCACATATAGGTCTGGATGTGAATGCAGGAATTCTGGTGTTAGCTGGTGTTATAGAAGCCACTTCAAATTTCTTCCAAGAGTATAACGGTTAGAACATATACACATACAACAGAAAGTGAATTTTCTGTTGAGGGTGGGTCTGTGTTTCCCTCGCTGATCATCCAAGTGAAGTGAAAGTCGCTCAGTCGTCTCCAACTCTTTGCAACCCCACGGACTATACAGTCCATGGAATTCTCCAGGCCAGAATACTGGAGTGGGTAGCCTTTCCCTTCTCCAGGGGATCTTCCCAACCCAGAAATCGAACCCAGGTCTCCCGCATTGCAGGTGGATTCTTTACCAGCTGAGCCACAAGGGAAGCCCGATCCTGCAAGGGAGAAGGGCAATGTGTTTAGTCTTCCAACAACAACCTGCGTGGCTCGGTGTGCCTAGGCACCTTGGTTAATATCCCAGATCTGCCTCTGTCAGCTGGAGACCTCACTCTGTTCCTGAACAGTTTTTCCATCTGTGAAACAGAACAGCTCACAGGGTTACTGCAAGGATGGGGTGAACTGGCCCACATCTGAGGGGCTGACACTTGGCTAGATGTTCCTGGTTAGATCCTTCCCGTCAGTCTTTGAAACATTCTAGATGAAAGCACAGCAAACCCCAGGAAGTAGAAAAGACCCTGGCGAATCCATTCACGTTGCGTTGTTCCTGAGTGGTGACCCCCACAACTGGCTGGTGCCTTGCATGAATACCAGTTGACTATTCCCAGCTGTGGGCAGGTAGAGCAAGTCCCAGGAAGAATAGTGACAAGGAGGGTGAGACTGACGACCGCCCTGTGAACTGACTGGATTCCCAGAATCCTCAGCACCCCTTTCCCTGAGAGGGGAGAAGGGAGGTCACTTGACATCACTCCGGGGTCCAGGAGCAGACAACCCTCTCAGCAGCAGCCCAGCCATCACGATACAGGAGAACTGGAGAAGAAGAGGAAATTATCGAAGTCCCTGTCAGCTCCAACCCCTTCGAAGAATCACAAAGCTGTCTTCTTATAAGGACCCTGGTATGACTTCATCTTGGCTTCCCCAATGGCTTAGCGCTAAAGAATCCACCTGCAATGTAGGAGCCACAGGAGACACGTGTTTGATCCCTGGGTCGGGGAGATTCCCCTGGAGGAGGGCATGGCGACCCACTCCAGTATTCTTGCCTGGAGAATTCCATGGACAGAGGAGCCTGGCGGGCTACAGTCTATGGGGTCCCAAAAAGTAGGATATGACTGAGGCGACTTGGCATGTGCACATGCATGACCATCTTGACCGATTAAATCTGCAAATATCTGATTTTCAGATAAGCTCACATTCTAAGGTGCTGGGCTGGTTTTAGGTCTAGGGGGCACCATTCAGTCAAGTACAGAATCTATGGGAACAATTCAGAAATAGTGAGCTGCAGCCCAGAACATCTTCTGCTCAGATCAGAACAGCCCAGAATGTCTTTTTACACTGTACAAAAAGCAGTATAAAATAAAGCAAATGATTTCTATTTCTGGAATGAAAACCAATTTGATTATTCGAACAGAAAACATGAACAGGACTCAGAAGTTGTGCTGTGAATAAATGGGGCTCAGAAGTTATGTTGCAAAAAATTGAAAATACTAAATATATTTCATCAGAATGGTAATCTTGTTCTGACAAAGGTCATTGCTCTAATAAATTCTACAATTCTAGTGAGCAAAATAATGAAAAAAAATCTTAAATCTGTATTTGAAATAATAAAAATTCTGGAAGTTAAAACATCAAAATTATATCTATGAAATAAGTGACAATATTCAGAAATTGCTATCAGACTTTTAACACAGTCTAATGTATAGTTTTAAATAATTGAGTATTTTTAGATATGAAATGAATAGAATTTCAAAAAAGAATAAAAAAGCATGCGTGTATCATTGTGACCTAAATTAATGACTCCACTTGTTATAAAATGTCACTATTAAAATAAAACACATTTTGAAAATTTATAAATTAAGGTAATAAAATCTGCATCATTTTCCCCCAGTTTCAACTACTTCCCTAACCTGTATTTTTAAATTAAAATGTAATGTTCACGTCTTCAAAAATAGTTGCTTATTTTTGCTCATCTCTTAAAGGGGAAGGAACATGTAAAATACTAGATCCAAACTTTACTGTCAGTGCTTGAGAAATATGGTTTCCATGATGTGTCATGAAAATCTTACTGGGTTTTATGCATAGTGGGAGTACTAGAGCAGGGTAAAGAAGTCTGGGAAATCTGGAATGTCAGCCAAGATTTTAGAAACTGTTTCTAGACCCTTTAGTTTGGTGGTAGGCTAGTAGCCCAGCTCCCTTCCTCCACGACTGACTGGGCAGAGTGGCACATCCTCTTTGGAAGATGGTTTATCCAGAGATGCCTGGGTGGTTCCAGGCACATCCCCCCAGGCCCATGACCATGACTGAACAATGGAGGGAAGGTGCAGGTGTCTTGCCACCAGATCGACCAGACTCCATGGCACAACACACATCCCACATCACCCCAAGGGAGCAGACAATAGGTCAAGTTCAGAAGGATCCTATCTTTGCTTAGTTTCTTCCCATATCCTGTTCTATGTGCCCATCCCCGTCCCTTCTCCTTCAACCACTCCCTCAATAAACCACATACTCAAGAAGCCTGTCTCAGGCTCTATTGCTCAGGAACCTGTTCTCAAATAGATGGGGTCAAACCCTCCATAGTCACCGATGGGTGATGTAGTTAAAGATGTGAGGAACTTCCCTGGTGGTCCGGTAGCTAAGACTCTTTCCAAGGCAGGAGGTGCAGTTTCAATTACAATTAAGGGAATTAGACCCCACATGCTGCAGCTAAAGATTCTACATGCCCCAATAAAGATGGAAGATCCTGAGTGCCACAACTGAGACCTGGTGCAGCCAAATTAAAAAAAAAAAAAAAAAAGATGTGAATCATGTCAATCTTAAAGTATTTTTCTGACAAACTTTTAATTTATCTTCTTTCATCCCGCCTGCAATACAGGAGACCTAGGTTCGACCCCTTGCTTGGGAAAATCCCCGGAGAAGGGAAAGGCTACCCTGCCAGGGTCCAGCCCCTGCAGGATCCAGGGAAACCCGAAGGAGAAACGGCGTCGGTGATTGAGATTGATTTAGAGAGAGAGATAGTTAAGAATGTTGTAGATAAGAAAATAGAGAAGAAAAGAGGCTGATGTTCCTTGGTTTATACAGAAAGTCAATAAAGTCTCAAGACAAGAGACTTGCACCGTCTACGTGAGGCCACAGGTGCCCTCCCGGCCTCCCGAGGGAGTGCCCGTTCAGGTCTTAGAAACCCAGGCAAATAGGTAGACACGGCGGACTTCTGTACTCCAGATGGGAACTAGCCTGAAAGAGAAAGTAAGAAGAAGAAAATGGTTGACATGAAGAGACCAAGCTGCTTTGATCATCGAGGACCCTAGCTTTATTTTTACATGGGACTTAGATACCTTTTTCGCACATAGAGGGAAATGAAAGATGCAAGGTCATACAGAGTCAGCCCAACATTCCAGCTGTGTTGCCCTTATCGAAACCATGATTTTTTTGCATACCTTTCCCACAAAAGATGTTGTGTACAGTATCTTCTGGCCTTGGAGGCCTGTGAACATTTTATGACCCTCTTTTGATAAAGGCTGCGCAACTAGAAAACTTATTTTTTCTAAAAGTGTTTTTCTTTATATTTCTAATCTATGTCAGCCTCAGAAAAATGCCTAACAGAGTTACGTTTTTCACAGAGCAAAGGTGCAGTGAGTTACAAGAAAGAACCAATTAGCTCAACAGTCTGATATGGTTAAATTCAAGGCTACACTTGTTTTTCTAGCATTCTCACTATGTTAACAAATGCATTCCCAGGTGCACAGTGGATAAGAGATATGGGAACTTAGCAACAAGCATTGGCCCAATAATGAAATCCTACATCAGCACTAGCACTACTCTAATAACTCTTAACTCTTTCAAAGGCTCTATGTTTTAGGCTTTCCGTGCTTCTCACAGTTGGGAGGCTGTAAATAATCACATGCATAGCTGTAAGAGTCTGGATATACCTGCCAAGCAAGCTAGAATGCTAACAGAGGGGGTTTGATTTGAAATATTCCTCTCATGTCCGGGAGACTTATTAGCTATAGCCCTAAGTTGATTTTCTCCAGAGAAAGGTGGTCAGGGTCAGTCCCCTGTTAACGTCAGAGGAGTTGGGGAAAGTCATGAAACAGTAAAACAGACAGATTCTGGTTTTGGGGTAGATGCTCGAGAAAGCCTAGGGAGCCCCTTGAGTTCTGAAACCTTGCTCAACAGTTCTCTTTCACATGACCTTTGTCATGAGTGGGATCTCCCATGGCGGCTCCCGGCACTACCCACTCCCATATTCTGGCCTGGAGACTTCCATTCACTGTATTCCATGTGGTTGCAAAGAGTTGGACATGACTGAGCAATTTTCGCTTTCACTTTCATGGGAGCATAAACGAAATTAAACCAATGGATTAAATGATTTTTTGTGATTTAGAAATAAAAGATAATAGAAATATTGGGTATAGGGCTTCCCAGGTGGTTCAGTGGTAAAGAATCTGCCTCTCAAGGTAGGAGAGGCAGGTTTGATTCCTGATTCAGGAAGATCCCACATGCCTCAGAGCAACTAAGGCCACACACCACAAACATTGCGCCTGTGCTCTAGAGCCGGGGAGCCACGACTTCTGAGCCCACGTGCCTCAGCTACCGGGGCCTGAGTGCCGCAGAGCCTGTGCACCACCTCAAGAGAAGCCACGGCAGTGAGAAGCCTGTGTACTGCAGCTAGAAAGTAGCCCCCACTCTCTGCAACTAGAGAAAAGCTCTCGAAAAAATGACCAGCACAGCCACAAATAAATAATTTTTTAAAAAATATTGGATACAGAAAAAGTTTCAAACAGCATGATGAGGGCTGGAATACTTAAAATTTTATCATTGTCATTGTTCATCAGGAGTTGAAGATTTAACACCAGAAACAATTGATGTGAAGAGAAATTGTCAACTTGTTGAGATTACATATCCAATGACCACCAGTTTGAAGGAATTCACTGGAAAAGTTCAAGGCAGTTCTCCATGTCAGATCATCCCAGAACGTGAGCCCTGTCTTGAAGGATTCCATGCCAACCATTTCTAAACATCGATAAAATTTTGGAAATTATCAGAATAATTTTATTAAAGATTTGCTCAAAAATTGCTCAAAAATATCACTCGAGTAGTTTTATAGCATAGCTTAGTTTATTTAGAGATGAACTAGGGGTAGTGGAATATATTTTAAAATATCTGATCCATGCTTTGAGTCATATATTTATATTACCCTACTGGTTGTGGCATATTTTTAATAATACCTCGGCATACTTCATAGAGGTTTCTCAAGGATTAAATGAAATGATCGGCATAAAGCTCTTAGACAACAGAGAAGCCTAACTTTACTGTTTGTTTGACTATATTTATTTTTTTTAATGAGTACAATCTTATCTATTTGGCTGTGTCAGGTCTTAGTTACAGTGCTCAGGCTCTCTGGCTGTGGCCCTCAGGCTCAGAAGTTGCAATGCATCGGCTTAGTAGCCCCGTAGGATGTGGGATCTCAATTCCCAGATCAGAGATGGAAATCTCGTCCCCTGGATTGCAAGGCAGATTCTTAACCACTGGAACACCAGAGAAGTCCCTGGGTTATATTTATTTTTATCAAGTTTATTGATATGATGAATTTCGGTGGACCATGATAGTGCAGCTTCGTCATGATTTGGGCCCTATGCGACCTGTCAGCCCCATGGATGAACTTTTTTCTTTTTCCCCTTGAGACTTTATATCCGATTTGTTGTGTAATCTTTGATAAACTATGATCCCTTTGGGGGGCCTCGATAAGGTACTCCTAGTAACGTTTACTAACAGCCCTAAGAAGAACTTCCTCCAGTTTCCTTTGCTGTCTTTGCTGTGGTCTGCAGGCTTCCTGCCCGAGCTGAAAGTTCCACATGCAGAAATGCCCCAGACACGTCAGCTTTTCTGAAAGAGCCCCCATCCTTCTGGGCATAACAGTTCTCAGGCCAGGATGGATAAGACACTGGTGGGAAATGTCAAAACCAAAACCTCTGATTCCCTCTAGCAGAAATTCTAGCGTTGAGAGTTATGCCACCAGAGATTAAACTGGTGGGGTGCTTTCCCTCCCTCTCCGTTAGTGAGAGAAATTGCCACCAATATTGCCATATGAAGTCACCAAGTGCTGTCTTTGTTGGAAGGGTGGGTGCCTGAGAAGTAACTTTTACTGTTGGAAGGAAATAAAGGCCTTTTACAAACTGAGGGCTAACTTCGCATTTTTCTTTTACAAACTGAGGACTAAGATGATTTGCTTCCAGACAGTGGCAGCAGACAGGGAGGAAGTGGGGGTGACGGCAGCAAGCCCTGGGCTCTGTTCAGACCCCCAGTGGTGTGGGGCTGGGCATGACTGACCACAACAGGCTGGGAACCTGGAGAGCCCAAGCAAGGAGCCCCTGGAGCGAGTTAATACTGGAGATTGGGTGATGTTTTGGAAGAACCTGCACCCAGGCAAGGATGTGTCTTCCCCACGGAGAGGGCACCTGTCCACGAGAACGAAGAGACCTTCAGGATCAACGCTTCAGGCAACAAGAGCCAGTAACCTGGGAATTCCCTGGCGGTTCAGTGGTTAGAATTTTGCACGTGCACTGCAGAGAATGCAGGTTCATTCTCTGGTCAGGGAACTAAGATCCCACAAGTTGCGCAGCTTAGCCAAAAAAAAAACCCACAAATAAGAAAAGAAAAAAAGAACCAGTAACCCAAGGGGCCCAGTCCAATCACAGCCCCTGCCACTCAGGAACCCCTCACCCCCTTCCCACTCCCCACTTCATGCTGATGACAGCAGAATATGCATCCACTTGGCAGAGTCAGGAGAATTCTGGATTGGGTGCAAGTGAATCACAAGCCACTTCAGGACTGTAATTTAGACACGCTGAGGCTGCTGGGGCCCTAGAGAAAATCCAGAGTCCCAGGTTTCATCCCCAGGAAGCCTGGAGCAGGGCCTAGAAGCCAGCGTTTAACACAGTCAGGCATTTCTGCTGCCACGTTTCTCTGTGTCTCTCTCTAGACAACCAATGTTGCTCTCCAAGACTAAAACAAACTTTCCACTAACTTCCTTCCGACCCAGGCTGAATCCAAAAAGAGATGATCATGTGGGTTTGCATAAAGACAGTGTTGTTGTTTAGTTGCTAAGTAATGTCCGATCCTTTTGTGACCCCATGGACTATATAGCCCGCCAGGCTACTCTGTCCCTGGATTTTCCAGGCAAGAATACTGTAGTGGGTTGCCATTTCCTTCTCCAGGCGATCTTTCCCACCCAGAGATCGAACCCGGGTCTCCTGCATTGGCAGGTGGGTTCTTTACCACTGAGCCACCAGGGAAGCCCATAGTAGCAAAATTTTTTCTTTTTCTCACAGTCCGCTTCCCTGCCAGCCTGAATTAGAAGCAACCTGCCATATCCCTCTCTACCTACAAGTGCTCACAGAGGAGCACGGGGTCACATCAACCAGTCATCTCACACCAGACTAATTCACACAACTCCAGTTTCTTTAAATTCATCGAAAAAGAGGAAGTTCTCTCTGTGATTCGCTGATGGGAGGCAGGGAGGCCATCAAGACTCCTTTGCCCTCCTCCCCGATTTCATTCAAGAGAATGTGGGGCTATTTAAACAAGCTGTTCTTTGGGGCATTTTTCTTTCTGTCTCATCTGAGGCTCACTTACCATTTCGAAGCTTGACTCTCCAAACCAAAACGTCATGTGGAAAAAGAGTTTTCTCGTGTTCCTTTTCTCTCTTTCAGTTCAAAAGGCTGCACTGGATTGTGAAAGACTGAGAAAAACAAATGGTAAGTTTCATTTACTTCTCTGTTGTATTGAAGCCGCTTTCACCGAAAGGGTGAGACAGTCAGCTTAAATCATGCGCTGTCGTGAGCAGGTTTTTCTGTGCTTTTTGTTGAGCAGCCAGGGGAGAGTTTTTCCACTTTGTACTGTTTAAAATGAAGTGATTTTAGGGAGGGAGTCAGAGTATCTTTCCTGAAACTAAGAAACAAAATGTTGAGATTGTTGTTTTTTTAAAAAACCATGAAACGGTTCTTTCTTTCTCTGTTGTTTTTTAATTAGAAAATCAACACACAATTGTTGTAAAATAATTCAGGTGACACTAAAAACACATCCTGGGAGGCAGTTTATCATCATAGAGCCAGCCTGTTGTGGTCCTAACCTTGTTTCTACCCTTTTCCAGCTGGTAGTCTGGGCACATGATGAAAACCACTTTAAGCTTAATTTCTATCCTCTGGGAAGCGGGGGAAATACAGGCACCTCCCTGGGAGTGCTGTTGTGAAGACAGACAAGCCCTGTCCCTCAGCACAGAGCCGAGTGCGTGGGGAGCCATCAGTAAATGCTAGCCCAGGTCATTGTTGTTATTATACTGTAAAAGGTGAACGTTCTGCTATAAATAGTCCCTCTCCCATCTCTGTGTCCAGGAGCAAACACTATTAACAGTCCTTTTCGCTCCAATATCAAAGCAAACAAACTCTTCTGTGGCCTGTTCTTTTTAAAATCGACACGTCCCAGACATCTTTCTAAGAGGAAGTTGTAGATTCAGCCCCCTTCTTTTCAACAGTTGCATGGCATTTCACAATAGGACTTAGTCATAATGCATCGAACCATCATTCCCTTATTGGTTGTTCCATTTTATTCCTTATAGAAACGATACGGCAGTAAACCTCCTCTGTGGACACACGAGCGTGTGAGAGTTCACGTAGGATAAAATCCTAGAAGTGAAATGGCTGGGTCGAAGGCCATGTCCATTCGAATTGTTACAGCTAATGCTAAGTTGCCCTCCTAACACACTGAACTGGTGCACGTTCACCAACGATGACCACGGACGTGGGTTGAGCGTGAGTTTCTCACCCTCTCTCTGACAGTGGATACAGTCAATTTTTTAAATTTGTGTCAATCTGATGAGTACAAAAATAATATCTGAATGTTGTTTTGGTTCGCGGTTGCCTCATCACTCATAAAGCTGCGCTTCTTTTGCATGTTTGTTGACTATGAAAGCCCTAGCATGCCCATATAAAGGACATTTAGGGATGGCAACCTGGCTGGAGAGAGAAGTGAGGTCTTTTCTTGAATCTGAGCTTACATAAGACTGAGAAAATATTAATTGTCCAGATCAAAGTGTAGATTGCTGGCGTTTTTGAGGGGTCTAAACCCCTCCTCCACCCAAGCCATCCCTGGAACACTATTTCTTCTTCTGGGAATTACCTATTCATATTATTTGACCACTTATTTGATTGTCTTTTCCTTATTAATTTGCTACTGGTTTATGTATATTAGAGCTTCCCTGGTAGCTCAGATGGTAAAGAATCTGCCTGCAATGCAGGAGACCTGGGTTCCATCAGTGGGTTGGGAAGATCCCCTGGATAAAGAAACGGCAACCCACTCCAGTATCCTTGCCTGGAGAATCCCATGGACAAGAGGAGCCTGGGCAGGCTACAGTCCATTCAGTCCCAGAGAGTCAGACATGGCTGAACGACTAACGCATTTATCTTACGTATATTAAAAGAATCCTATGCTTATTTATGTTTTAAGTACTTTCTTCTAGGCTTCCACTTGTCTTAATTTTGCCATGGAGGAGTTTAAAGTTTTAGAATAGTTATTTCTTTCAGTCTTTTCTTTATGGTTCCTGTTTTGTGGGTCTTACTTGGAAGACCTTTTCCAACTGATGATATAAAAACATTTCTATGTATTTCTCTTAATGCTTTTATAATCTTAAATTTTAACATTAGATTTTCTGATGAGGGTTATTTCTTCCCTTGGCATTTTAAAATAATAAAATACAAACACACTAGCTATCAGAGATTACTAGGATTGTGGCAAAGAGTCAGAAGGCCGTTTAGAGAGGCTATAAGAATAAAATAAGTGTAAATAGTGTAATAGGTTGAGACACATCAAATATGTTTACATCTTTGAGTTCACAATGATTCTTAAACAAAAATAATGATAATAAAGGAGAAACATCTCACTGTTATAAGATACTAGGAAACCAACTCATTATTTTTTAAAATTGGTCAATAACAGAAGAGAATCTAGTATTTATCCGCCCTTTTCTAGACAAACTGAACGACTGTGTAACCAAAGAGTTGACAAAGGTATTTCTCTTCGTATAATTATGGGTTATAAATGAAAAAAAGAATTGGTATATCCTCATTTTGCAACCTCTAATGAAATTATCAGTGTGCACATGTGTTCTCAGGCCTGTGTCTGACTCCTTGCGACCCCATGGACTGTAGCCCACCAGGCTCCTCTGTCCATGGAATTTCCCAGGCAAGAATACTGGAGTGGGTGCCACACCCTCCTCTAGGGGCATCTTCCAGATGGAATCCGCATCTCCTGCCTAAGCAGATGGACTCTTTACCACTGTGCCACCTAAGAAGCTCAGTGAAACAATGTTTCTGGGTAACCATCATCAAAGCCTGCTAACAAACAAAAAAAAGAGATAATCAGACATTATGTGCCTCCTAATGGAAGTACATCTACCCCCTAAATTGCATTTTTGCTAAATAAAAGCTAATCTGAATTTCATCAAGCCTCTGGACAGGAGATAGAAGAACATGATAAAGGAGCACCATGGGAATGTAATGAAAGAAATCCAGACCAGGGAAAACACTTCAGAGCAAACAACTTGCTATCTTCAACAGATAAAGTACAGGGGGAATAAAAGAGACAGATTTATCGATGAAACAAAGACAGAAACATTTCAACTAACTACAACAGACCATCACGGGTCCTAAAAGAAAAATCTGACAGTTGGGGGAATTTGAACAGTAACTAGATATCCGGTAATATTTTTAAAATATTGTTAATTTTCAGGTGGGATAGTGGCATTGTTATTTTTACCAGAGTCCTTATTTTTTAGAGATTAAAAACTATTCATATGAATGTCCTCCACCGAAAGATCACTGGGGACACATGGGTAGTTGAACAAAGTTGGGTTCTGAGGGAAAATGTGTACCATGGGAACAAGCAAGAGGGCATCCTAGAATAAGATTTGTGTTAGGTAACTTGGAGGAAGATTTGAGGCAGCAGGATTTACTCTGAATTGGATTCTCTCTCTCTCTTTTAAAATTTATCTAGTTTCCTGACCCAGGCCCCCTGCATTGAGAGCACGGAGTCTTAGCCATTGGACCACCAGGGAAGTCCCTGAATTGGATTCTTTTAGGAAATGGAAACAATACGGCTGGGCATCTTAGTAATTCTTATCTGATGACCAGTGTGAGACTGATGCGTGAAGCAGAGCCCCCAGAGCCAGGGCCCTGGGACAGCCTAGGACAGGGAGGGGAAGGAGGTGGTGGGGGGAGGTTCAGGATAGGGGGACACATGTACAAGCTCTGGTCAATTCATGCTGATACATGGCAAAAACCATAACAGTGTTGTAATTATCCTCCAAGTAACATTAATTAATTAATTAAAAATAAAATAAATAATTCTTATCTGAAAGATAAGCAGTGCAAGGCAAAAACCGTGACTGATAAAGAAGCAGCTGTCAACCGTACTAGCCAGTTTAGAGGGATATTTGGCCATTTTTGTGTTTTGGATGATGTTCACATCCTCATCTGTGTTTAGACAGGAGTCATGTGGTCTTTTTGTCTCAATCTAATATGGTCATAGGGTGGCCTTGTCTGGTACCAGTGACCAGTAAGTTCCAAGCCAGAACAAAAGAGCTTGGTGAGGTCACCCAACTCTGACTGGGAGAGGCCTCTGGAGGTGCCAAGACTTCCTCACACACTGTCCAGCCTGGATGCACAGGCAAGAAATGCCCCCCACCTCTGGGAAGTTCACCAGGAAAAGAGGGTCTCCACCACCTCGAGCCACAAAATCTGCCTTGACAACCATGGGGTTATTATTATTGGATGGTAAAAAAGGACTTTGTCTTGTGTTATTTTGTTTTCCAGAATTCCCTTCTCCAAGTTTGCGCTCACAAACGGAAACAGTCAAGAGGGGTCAAAATGTATCTCTATCGTGTTTCCAGCAGAACATATCACTAGGGATCACCTATTTTTTGTTTCGGGGTGAGAAATGCCTGCAAACACAGGATGGAAAAGGTGATTCCATGACTTTTAACCTAACAGTCTCAGAAGCCCATGATCTGGGTCCCTACAAATGCAAAGTCCAAGTTGCTAACTGTTCAAAATACAGTAATCCATTCAAGTTCACATTTGCTGGTAAGTAAAATGCTTGTTACTCGGGGGCCCTGTGATTTGGGGGGATTATTTCCTGTTCTAGGGTGGACTCTCTGTTCTGCTGGTTAACACTCTCTCAAGATGCTAGCATATATGTCACCGAGATCCTGTCTAAGAAGCAAGATCACTTGTTTCTTAATAATTCCATTTCACTTTCTCTCCCAAAGACGTTTAGCCATTTCAGATGATAATAGGCTGATGGTCTAAGACTAAAAGTCTTACATCAACGATTGAGAAAGTTGTTGAAATCCTTTCTAGATGCTTTACTCTGGATTCTTGTCATATAGGCATACACACAAAAAGAGACTTTTTCTCTGAAGATTCAAGTAAGAAGTCGTAGAATCAGTGTTAGACCCTGTGGCAAGTGTCTTCAGAGCCCCAGACTTTCCCCAGCTCCTTCTGTCTACATTGGGCATTGGCCAGCACACTTCCTGCCCAGCCACCTCTTTCCCTGCCCTTCCCCCGCACTACCCACAGCTTGTGGGATCTCAGTCCCTGACCAGGGCTTGAACCCAGGCCACAGCAGTAAAAGCCCAGGATCCTAACTGTTAGGCCCCCAGGGAACTCCCCAACCACATTTTATCACTTTTACATTTTTCTCTCCCATCTTCCCACCCCAAGCGTCTCTCAGCCTAGCGTTAATGGCCTCATCCATGACAGTGATGATATTGGACTGTTGGGAGAGGGAGAGAGGGTTTCCAGGTAATATATGTACCTGGAGTCTTCCAAACAGAGGACCCCCGACTTCCTGATCGAGTATTTGGGTGAGTCTCTGGGTCTGTGCTCTCCAGCACGGTAGCCACTAGCCACATGTTGTTATTTAAGTTTCAATTCAAGTCAGTTAAAATTAGGTGAAATTTTTAAAATGCAGTTCCTCCATCGCGTTAGTCACATTTCAAGTGCCCAGAAGCCATGGGTGTGGGGTGGCTGTTCTATTAGACGACAGAGACACAGAACATATCTATCATCACAGAAAGTTCTATGGGATGCCTCTACTCTAGGGCCATGGTCCTTGGCTTTTTAGGGTATAACCATTTTAACAATGTAATGATAGTGATGGATACCTTCCCTGAGATGTTTTCATGAGACTACTGATGCAAACGTCTGCATAAGACTGTAAGGGATGCCATGGACCCTGGATTAGAGCCATCTCAGGGACTTCCCTGGCAGTTAAGATGACAGGCCTTCAGTGCAGGGGGCACAGGTTTGTTCTCTGGTCAGGGAACTAAGAGCCCACATGCTGTGTGGCACAGCCAAAATTTTTTTTTATTTAAATTAAAAAAAAGAAAAAGAACCAACCATCTTAGGACAGATTTGAACACAAACTCAACTGAAGTCATAACTGTAAAAGAAACATAAAGAGACAACCATGTAGACAAGGTCTAGGATGTGGTGCATAGTGTGAGGGCCATGCCTTCGCTGGTAATATTCTCTGGTGGTCAGATTCCTGCTGGACTGGGCAGCCTGGCTTTGCAGAAAAAGCAATGCTAGGGCCATTAGGAAACCCATGTATACCCCTAGCTTCCTGTGCCTTAAACCAATGGATTAAAAAGAAAACAACCCAGTCTTCATTTCCTGAGCATCTGTCACACAGATAGGTGTACAGTTTTCCGACATCCTGCCTTCAAAGTAAATGCACTAGTTTCCAGCAGTAATTACACTCCCTGGTAGAATTTTTTTTATAGATTATAAACCTGTATCATCTTCATTTAGGTCAGACTAGGAAAGTTATGACCAACCTAGATAGCATATTCAAAAGCAGAGATATTACTTTGCCAACAAAGGTCCATCTAGTCAAGGCTATGGTTTTTCCAGTGGTCATGTATGGATGTGAGAGTTGGACTGTGAAGAAAGCTGAGCACTGAAGAACTGATGCTTTTGAACTGTGGTGCTGGAGAAGACTCTTGCGAGTCGCTTGGACTGCAAGGAGATCCAACCAGTCCATTCTAAAGGAGACCAGTCCTGGGTGTTCATTGGAAGGACTGATGCTGAGGCTGAAACTCCAAAAGTTTGGCCACCTCATTCGAAGAGTTGATTCATTGGAAAAGACTCTGATGCTGGGAGGGATTGGGGGCAGGAAGGGGAGGGATTGGGGGCAGGAAGAGAAGGGAATGACAGAGGATGAGATGGCTGGATGGCATCACTGACTCGATGCATTTGAGTTTGGGTGAACTTCGGTAGTTGCTGATGGACAGGGAGGCCTGGCATGCTGCGATTTATGGGGTTGCAGAAAGTTGGACACGACTGAGCGACTGAACTGAAAACTGAACTGAACATCTATTGAGTGCCTACCCCATGTGAATAACTGTCTTGCATGCTGCCAGAGTTTCAATGATATCTAAATCATGATCTTGTTTCCCAACTCAGTAAGGGATATGAGCCATGAACACAGATTCATTCATCCTTGATCCATTCATTGAATATTTAATGATATCCCTGATGTGCCAAGCCCTAGATATACATTAGTTCCTGCCTTGGTGGAGCTTATAGTCTAATTGAGGAGGCATGAAACCCAAGTACCCAGTCAAATAAATTCATAATCATAAACTGTGTTGACGGTTATAAAGAAAAAGAAACTGGCATAGTGATGGAGAAAAGTTGGGGAGTGGGTGGTGAATGGGGAGTGACTTCCTTAGATAGGGTAGTTGTGTGCATGCTAAGTCCATTCAGCCATGTCTAACTCGACTATCAACTGTAGCCCTCCAGGCTCCTCTGTCCATGGGGATTCTCCAGGCAAGAATACTGGAGTGGGTTGCCATGTCCTCCTCCAGGGGAATCTTCCCGACCCAGAGACCAAACCCACATCTCTTAACGTCTCCTGCATTGGCAGACGGGTTCTATTTTTTGGCTGTCCAGGAGTCTCAGTTGTGGCATATTGGACCCGTAGAGTCTTAGCCACTGGGCCACTAGGGAAGTCCCGGCAGATGGGTTCTTTACCTCTAGCGCCACCTGGGAAGCCCAGATAAGACAGTTATGGAAGGACTTTCTAAGGGGATAGCATTTCAGGGGGTCCCTGAAGGATGAGCAATGATTTGCTACAGTGAGAGAAAGAAGGCTCTAGTCAAGGGACAACACCCTGTGCTGGGGGCTCCACCTTGAGGAAGAACTTGGCTGTTGGGAAGGGTGTAATATGCCACTGGTGTGGCTGGAGGTCAGATGAGGGGACGGTGAGCTCAAGTGAGACTGGAAAGGGGAGGGGAGAGCCAAGTCAGGCCTATGACCCCATTTATCATCTTTGAAGTTAATTCTTCCTGGGTGGGGCAGGGCAAGGGTAGAGGTTGGGGATTGGCTGGAAGGCTTTTGCAGTCATCCAGGAGATAAACAGTGGGGAGATGGAGAGGAGTGGACGGGGTCAGAACAGACTTTGGAGGGAGAAACAACAGGACTTGCTGAGTGATTAGGTTTGGAATCATAGGTAGTAAAGGTGGGGAAGGAGTCAAGAATGACTCTCAGGCATCTACTGTGATCAGCTGATGGACAAGGAGTGGTGTCATTTACTGAAAGGGGCAAAAATAGAAGTTGTTCAATGGGTATAACATTTTGGTTATAGTTAACAATGCTGTACTATGCACTTAAAAATTTGTTAAGAAGGTAAATCTCTACAAATGACCCAGTTTCATTCATTTTTATGACTGAGCAATATCCCATTGTACATATGTACCACATCTTCTTTATCCATTCATCTGTCATTAGACCTATCAGTTGCTTCCACGTCCTGGCTACTGTAAATAGCGCTACAATGAACATTCGGGTGCACGTGTCTTTTTAAATTATGATTTTCTCCAGATATGTCCAGTAATGGGATTTCTGGGTCATATGTTAATTCTATTCCTAGATTTTCGAGCAAACTCCATACTGTTCTCCATAGTGGCTGTATTAATTTACATTCCCTCCAACAGTGCAAGAGGGTTCCCTTTTCTCCACACCCTTTCCAGCATTTATCATTTGTAGACTTTTTCAAAAAAATATTTATTTATTTGGCTGCATCGTGCCTTAGTTGCAGCACATGGGATTCTTGTTGCATTGTGCAGGGTCCTTCATTGTGGCACACAGATTCCAGAGCCCTGGGGTTCAGTGGTTGGGGTCCTAGGCTTAGTGGCCGGGTAGCACATGGAATCTTGGGAGAAGGTGATGGCAGCCCACTCCAGTACTCTTGCCTGGAAAATCCCATGGATGGAGGAGCCTGGTAGGCTGCAGTCCATGGGGTCTCGAAGGGTTGGACACGACTGAACGACTTCACTTTCACTTTTCACTTTCATCCATTGAAGAAGGAAATGGCAACCCACTCCAGTGTTCTTGCCTGGAGAATCCCAGGGATTGGGGAGCCTGGTGAGCTGCCATCTATGGGGCCACACAGAGTCGGACATGACTGAAGCGACTTAGCAGCAGCACACGGAATCTTAGTTCTTCAACCAGGGATTGAATCCACGTCCCCTGCATTGCACGGTGGATTCTTAACCGCTGGATCAGCAGGGAAGTCCCTATAGTTTGTAGAGTTTTTGATGGTGGCCATTCTGACCAGTGTGAGACATGGATGGACCTAGAGTCTGTCATACAAAATTAAGTCAGAAAGAGGGGGAAAAAAATCATGTATTACTACATATGTGTGGAATCTAGAAAAATGGTACAAATGAACCTATTTGCAGGGCAGGAATAGAGACAGAGACACGGGGAACAGATATGTGACTATGGCAGGGGTGGGATGAACTGGGATATTGGGATTGATGGTATGGGCACTGCCACGTGTGAAACGGATAGCTGGTGGGAACCTGCTTTATAGCGCAGGAAGCTCAGCTCAGTGCTCACCCTAGAGGGGTGGGATGGGGGTGTGCTAGAAGGGAGGTCCAAGATGGAGGGGCTGTGTGTACACATATAGCTGAGTCACTTCATTGTACAGCAGAAAATAACACGTTGTAAAGCAACTATACTCCAATTAAAAAAAAATGAATCTACCGTATAGCACAGGGCACCCTACTCAATACTCTGTAATGACCTATATGGCAACTGAGAGGGTGGATATATGTATATGTATAACTGATTCAGTTTGCTGTACAGCAGAAACTAACGCAACAGTGTAAATCAACTGTAATCCAATAAAAAATAATTAAGAAAAAAAAGAAGGTAGATCTCATGCTAACTGATCTTAGCACGAAAGAACTAAATGCATGACTGAATGCATAAATCCATTTTTAAAAAGAATATAATCTTAATAATGTGTATCTACCTACCGATTGATGCGCTAACTAGCAGATTAACTAGAGCTCAGTTTCAAAAGGGTATGTTCGAGGTGGCCAGGAGACATTCAAGTGGATCCTGAAATAAGAGTCAGAAAAAGTAGTATGAGGACGGGATCAAGTGCTGGAGGAGATGGAAGAGGGAGAACTGTTGCCCAGAGGATTTAGGAAAAGTTTTATAGGGAAGGTGGCATCTGAATGAGCCTTAAAGAACGCCTTTAATTTAAAAAACAACTGATTTATGGAAGAGTCACAATTCCCTTCCCTTGATCACAGTGATGCTGTGATGCCCTTTACCAGTCCTTTTACAAACTCTGAGGGAAGTTTACTGCTAAGTCGCTTCAGTCGTGTCTGACTCTGTGTGACCCCATAGACGGCAGCCCACCAGGCTCCTCTGTCCCTGGGATTCTCCAGGCAAGAACACTGGAGTGGGTTGCCATTTCCTTCTCCAAAGCATGAAAGTGAAAAGTCAAAGTGAAGTCGCTTAGTCATGTCCAACTTTTAGTGACCACATGGACTGCAGCCTATCAG
Organism: Redunca redunca; assembly: GCA_006410935.1. NCBI lineage: Eukaryota > Metazoa > Chordata > Mammalia > Artiodactyla > Bovidae > Redunca > Redunca redunca. Next base: position 20,060 of record SJYQ01095399.1, read on the forward strand.
GCTCCTCCATCCATGGAATTTTCCAGACAAGAATACTGGAGTGGGTTGCCATTGCCTTCTCTGGAGGGAAATTTACATCTTTCCACTAAATTTAGATATCACCCTTATTCTAGTTTGAATCATCTTATCTCAGAGAGAAGTCCATGCTCTCTACTTCATCATGAATATGTCAATTCCTGAAAATTGCAGGAAGTAGATTTCAGTTTTTTTGTAGGAAGAACAGTCTATTGATACTATTCCCAAACAAAGTTGCTCTTTGAGGCTCCCATCCCTGGGTACCACTCTGTCAAGGATGCTGCTACCGGGATTCCTGCTCAGGGGAGGGAGGGATGGAGCAAGAATACTCTAATTTGTTAGTTTCTTTCCTTTGACTTAAACAATGAAACATGTTTCATTGTTTCTGCACCCAGTTGTTAAATTGGCACACTACTGTTAAAAACAAAAGTATCTGCTTGGGAGCCGGCCCTGGCTCTGCCATTTATCAGGTATGTGGTCTCTGAATTTCAGTGGACTCTTCTGTGGAATGGGCATAATGCTGTTCACCTTATGTGCTGTTGTGAAGTGAACCAAGATAACGTGGGTAGTGACCCCAACACATGAAGGATACTCAACGATTATCTTTCTTTCCCTATAATCCTGTTTCATTAAAGAACTATATAACAAATTACAGAGCTGGATTCTCTCATGAAGTATGGTATGATCTGACAGAGCCCACCAGACTCACTCCTTTCTGGTCAAGAATTTTCCCTTAACTCTATTTATCAGGGTTACTTCCTGTTTTGGGGAGGAACTGGAAGATAATTGTAGAGCTGAATTCTATAAATGACAGTACTGTGAGAAAAGATGATAGTTTTAGACTTTCTTGATAAAAAAAAAAAAGAACACTGTTATCTTACAAGGATTGGGACTACATACTTGGAGCTGGATCTTTGACAAAATTATACCATCAACCACAAACAAATGGTGAATTCTGATAAAAGGCAAGTTTGCACTCCAGCTCCTCAAAGCAGAGAGACACTCTCCACTCTCTGGCTTTCTCAGCGCCTGGTTCATGCCAGGATACATGGGGTTAACCACATAGCTATTGATCTTTCCCCATGGAGTTTCTTGTGAGCAGCTTGGCTTCACAAGAGGGGTGTTGTTCATCTTTGGGTGAACAGACAGGAATAGAGTGGGGCTTCCATCCATGTTTGTGGACTGAGTGAGGGAACCCATTCTGCTTAGCCATTTAACGTGCACTTTCATTTTTCTAGACCCAGTGACTGCACCAGTGCTGAACATTAGCGTCATTCAAACAAAAACAGACCGACATATAACACTACGCTGCATCTCATCCAACGGCTCTCTGCCCATCGATTATATTTTTTTTGAAAAAAATATCACCATATCACCAGTTATTTCCAAGGATGTAAGGAAGCCTGCTGAATTTAACATAACCAAGAGTAACACTGCAGAAGTGAAAGAATACAGGTGTAAAGCTAAAAACAGATTGCCTGACCATGCAAAATACAGTCAACCTGTCACCATACCCTCAACAGGTAAGGGCTACCTGAACTCATTCAACAAGGTCTAGATTTACTTCCAGAAACTGCAGCCTCTCCTCTGCCCACCATTTCCCACTCTGCCCACCTGCTTCTAAGTGCTTTTCCTTCTGTAGGGTCCATATGCTCTGATGGGGCTGCTTTCTGCATAAAGGAACCATAGAAAAGCCTAGAAGAGTGGGGCAGGAAGGGACCTTGTAGTAAGACTTCCTGAACTGACTCTGTTTCCTGCTCAGGTTCTAAGCAATCACATTAGAATTTGTAACTCTCTTTGTTTTCACTTTCAAGCACTGCTTTTATATATATATATATTTATTTATTTGCTTTTATATATTTATTTATTTTGACCATGCTGGGTCTTCATTGCTGTGCATGGGCTTTTTCTAGGTGCAGCAGGTGGGGGCTACTCTTCGTTGCAGTGCACAAGCTTCTCATTGCAGGGACTTCTCTTGTTTGTGGAGCACAGGCTCTATGCACGCGGGCTTTGGTGGCTGCAGCACAAAGGCTCAGTAGTTGTGGTGACTGGGCTTAGCTGCCCCACAGCATGTGGAATCTTCCCAGACCAGGGATCAAACATGTGTTCCGTGCATTAGCAGGTGGATTCTTATCCACTGCACCACCAGGGAAGTCCTGCAACTCTTGAAGCTGCTGGGGTCTCTTGATTTTCTTGTGCTTTTTAAAACTGTTTAAATAAAAACTCACTTCTAACACCGGTACCTTCCTGCTTGGCTGTTGAATGCCCTCCTGCTAATGCTTGGTGAATCTAGATTTCTCTACTGGGGGCAAGAGCGGCTCCTGTCCCAGTCTTGTATTTCAGAAGGTGCTACCTGGATTCTTCTCAGCCACACACTTTCCAATAAGCTTCCCATAAGCCATAGGGATGCCTGCCTAGACCTTGTATCTCTACTTTTCTGTACTTCATTCTAGGTTCCTAGACCTGAACTCCCTACCCCATCAGATCAGAACCCACCTCCCAGGGCCTGCACAAGTCTCTTTCTCAGCTCGTCTTCCCAAGGATAGACCATTGTGAGGATGTAAGCACTCTTGGACTCAAGCCAAGGGAGCTGTTTGTGGGGGCTGAGGGACGACTTTTGGTCACGCAGGCAGGAGCTGTCTATGTGTCTATCAGGTTCCTTAGGGCGCAGATCAGAGCCTGGGTGGGAAGGGGCCAGGCCAGAGCTAGAGCCGGCTCTCTTTACACTGTCATGTTCCAGCGCAGAACTCCGAGTCTGAGAATTCCGGATTATAAACCTGCCTTAGGGACTTCCCTGGCTGTCTAGTGGTTACAACAGCATTTCCAATGCAGGTGGCACGGGTTTGATCCCTGGTCAGGGAGCTGGGACCCCTCATGGTGCACGGCCACAAAATTTAAAAAACAAAAACCTGGCCTGATGAAGGGACACTGTCAAGGCAGGAGGAGAAAAAAAAAATTAGGTTAGCAAAGGTAATAGGCATACAAGGGCATTAAACACCTCATCCTCAGAAGATCAGAGCCCACATCTGGGTGTTCAGTAAGTTCTAACAAGTCAGGCAGCCTGTTGGAGTCAGGCCCCAGAGTCAGCCTTTTGCCTACAAATCACCGCCTTCCTTTCACTAGCTGTGTGACCTTAGAAAAGTCACATACTCTTATTTAATTACACAATGGGAACTTTACTTAATTGAGTCTTATTCTACTTAATTGTAAAATGGGAATAATACCAATGAGATACCGAAGGCAGTGCACGTAAAGTGCTTAACACAATGTCTGCGTATAGTCAATAACAAGTGACAGCTGCTGGGTGACATAGATCATGCCAGCATGACTAAAGACTTTGCCTGACAAATGGCCAGGCTGTTCTCAGATTTATGACCCTAATGATGTAGACAACAATCTGTTTGTTAAATGCTGTGCGGCTTTTTTCTTTGTAAATAACCCTTGGTGGAAGATGGACTTGGTATGACTTTTAGAACTTCATGAACAACTTAAATCTCAGGAAGGGAAAGGAGAATCAGAAGGTGTCCACACAGGGCAGGGGCCCAGGTTTCATGGTATCTTGGCTAACTTGGGAGACAGTCATGATCGACCTTTCCAGAACATTCCACAATTCAGTATCTTTGGAAAAGAAGGTTGTGCAGGGACTAGTGAATGCTGTCTTCTTCTTCCAGGAGGAGGCTGCGGTCCATTCTGCCTGCAGCTCCTGCTTCCGGGGTTATTACTGGTGCTAATAGTAATCATCCTAATTCTGGCATTTTGGATGCTACCAAAGTACAAAGCAAGTAAGTTCCTTAGGAGCTTTGCCATGTTTTCCCTGGTGGCTCAGACAGTTAAGAATCTGCCTGCAATGCAGGAGACCCAGGTTCAATCCCTGGGTGGGGAAGATACCCAAAGAGGGGAATGGTTACTCACTCCAGTATGCTAGCCTGGAGAATCCATGGACAGAGGAGCCTGGCAGGCTATAGTCCTTGGGGTTGCAAAGAGCTGGACATGACTGAGCGACTAACACTTTCACTTTCCCTGGATTTTGGAGACAGACAGCAGGGGAGAGGGTAAGGAGGAAGGGAAAGGAGAATCAGAAATGGGATGTGAAGAAAATGAAAAGAGAAGGAAAAGATGCAAAACAAGAAGATAATGAAGGACTTCCTGAACTGTTCACATTTGGCACAGTTCTCTTTTCTCTGGTAAGAGAGTGAAGTCACTCAGTCATGTCCAACTCTTTGCGACCCCATGGACTGCAGCCTGCCAGGCTCCTCCGTCCATGGGATTTTCCAGGCAAGAGTACTGGAGTGGGGTGCCATTGCCTTCTCCTCAGTTAGCGACTCTTCGAAGCCTTCCCTATTTAGATTGCTTGTGGGCGTGTTACCTGTGCAGTCACATGGGGCTCCGTGCTAAGAAGACATTTTAATGCTCTGCTGTCATTGTCTTAAAATTTGTAATATCTTTTTACCTTTTTTTAATTAAAAAAAAATTCTTTTTCAAAATTGTGGTAAAATATGCATAACAATAGAATTTACCATTTTGGCCATTGTTAAGTATACAGTTTGGTGGCGTTAAGTACATTCACATTCCTGGGCTACCATCACCAGCCATCCACTTTTTCACTTTGCAAATACGACACTCTGTACCTGTCAAACAGTGTACGTCCCTATTAACTTCTCTCTCCTCCCATCCCCTAGCAAACACCATTCCGATTCCTGTCTATTCTGACTAATGGTCTAACCTGACTATTTTAGAAATCTCATGTAAATGGAATCACACCGTATTTGTCCTTTTGTAGGTGGCTTCCTTCATTTAGCACACTGTCCTCAAGGTTCATCCACGTTGTATACATGTCAGAATTTCCTTCATTTTGAGGGGACTTCCCTAGTGGTCCAATGGTTAGGACTCTGCATTTCCATCCACTGCAGGGGACACGGCTTCAATCTGCAGCTGGGGAGCTAAGATCCCACAAGCCTTGCGGTGCAAAAGATTTTTTTTTCCTTCATTTCAAAAGCAGAATAATCAGTTATATATGTGTGTGTATACATTATACACACGCATGTATACATACATAACACATACTTTGTTTATCCATTATTCATCCATCAATGAACTCTTTCTTCAGAAAAAATTCCCAGAAGTGGAATTGCTGGATCTTCTTTTTTTTTTTTGAGACTCCTCCATACAGTTTTCCATAGTGGCAGTGGCTGCATCAATTTACATTCCCACCAACAGTGCATGACGGTTCCCTTTAAGCTGCATCCTTGTCAACACTTGTTACTTGTTACCTTTTTGATGGCAGCTATTCTGAGATGTGTGAGTTGGTATCTCTTTGTAGTTTCAATTTGCATTTCCCTGATGATGAGTGACTTTGAGCATCTTCCCATGTGCCTGCTGGCAATCTGTATGTCCTCTTTAGAAAATGTCTATACAATTCCTCTGCCTGTTTTTAAATTGGGTTGTTTGGTTTTTTGATGTTGAGCTGTATGCGTTCTTTGTACCTTTTGGATATTAACTCCTTATCAGACATATCATTTGCAATATCTTCTTTCATTCAGTAGGCTGCCTTTTTGCTTTGTTGATAATTTCCTTCACTGTGCAAGCTTAATGTAGTCCCATTTGTTTATTTTTGCTTTTACTTCTCTTGCCTGTGGCGACAGAGCCAAAAAAAATATTGCTAAGACCAGAGTCAGAGAATATACTACCTGTTTCCTTTTATGTGCTTTAAGGTTTCTGATCTCACATTTAGGTTCTTTATCCACTTTATTTTTGTAGATGGTGTGAGAAAGTAGTCCAGTTTGATTCTTTCACATATAGCTGTCCAGTTTTCCCAATACCATTTATTGAAAAGACTATCTTTTCCTGACTGTATATTCTTACCTCCCTTGTAAATTAATTGCCCATATACATAGGGGTTCATTTCTCGGCTCTCTAGTCTATTTCATTGATCTTTGTGTCTGTTTCTGTGCCAGTCCCATACTCTTTTGATTACTGTACCTTTATGGTACAGTTTGAAATTAGAGAATATGATACCTCCAGCTTTGTTTTTTCTCAGGATAGGTTGTTTTGTGTTTCCAAACAAATTTTAGAATTATTTGCCTAAGTCTGTGAAAACTCCCATTGTTAATTTGACAGGGATTTCATTAAACCTGTAGATTGCCTTGGGGAGTACAGCCATCTGCAATATTAATTCTTCCAATGTGTAAGAATGGTATATCTTTCCATTTGTTTGTGCTGACTTCAGTTTCCTTCATCAGTGTCTATGGTTTCCCAAGCACAGGTCTTTTACCTTCTTGGTTATATTATTCCTAGGCATTTTATTCTTTTTGGAACAGATAGGATTGTTTTCTTAATTTCTCTTTCAGAGAAATTGTTGGTGTACAGAAATGCAACTGATCTCTGTATATTATTAATAATTCCATATACTGTGACTTTCAGTTCAGTCGCTCAGTCGTGTCCGACTCTTTGCAACCCCACGAATCGCAGCACGACAGGCCTCCCTGTCCATCACCAACCCCCGGAGTTGACTCAAACTCATGTCCATCGAGTCAGTGATGCCATCCAGCCATTTCATCCTCTGTTGTCCCCTTCTCTTCCTGCCCCCAATCCCTCCCAGCATCAGAGTCTTTTCCAATGAATCAACTCTTCGCATGAGGTGGCCAAAGTACTGGAGTTTCAGCTTCACCATCAGTCCTTCCAAAGAACACCCAGGACTGATCTCCTTTAGGATGGACTGGTTGGATCTCCTTGCAGTCCAAGGGACTCTCAAGAGTCTTCTCCAGCACCACAGTTCAAAAGCATCAATTCTTCAGTGCTCAGCTTTCTTCACAGTCCAACTCTCACATCCATATATGACCACAGGAAAAACCATAGCCTGACTAGATGGACCTTTGTTGGCAAAGTAATGTCTCTGCTTTTCAATATGCTATCTAGGTTGGTCATAACTTTCCTTCCAAGGAGTAAGCATCTTTCAATTTCCTGGCTGCAGTCACCATTTGCAGTGATTTTGGAGCCCCCAAAAATAAAGTCTGACACTGTTTCCACTGTTTCCCCATCTATTTCCCATGAAGTGATGGGACCAGATGCCATGATCTTAGTTTTCTGAATGTTGAGCTTTAAGCCAACTTTTTCACTCTCCTCTTTCACTTTGATCAAGAGGCTTTTTAGTTCCTCTTCACTTTCTGCCATAAGGGTGGTGTCATCTGCATATCTGAGGTTATTGATATTTCTCCCGGCAATCTTGATTCCAGCTTGTGTTTCTTCCAGTCCAGCATTTCTCATGATGTACTCTGCATAGAAGTTAAATAAGCAGGGTGACAATATACAGCCTTGACATACTCCTTTTCCTATTTGGAAGCAATCTGTTGTTCCATGTCCAGTTCTAACTGTTGCTTCCTGACCTGCATATAGGTTTCTCTAGAGGCAGGTCAGGTGGTCTGGAATTCCCATCTCTTTCAAAATTTTCCACAGTTTGTTGTGATCCACACAGTCAAAGGCTTTGGCATAGTCAATAAAGCAGAAATAGATGTTTTTCTGGAACTCTCTTGCTTTTTCCATGATCCAGTGGATGTTGGCAATTTGATCTCTGGTTCCTCTGCGTTTTCTAAAATCAGCTTGAACATCAGGGAGTTCACGGTTCACGTATTGCTGAAGCCTGGCTTGGAGAATTTTGAGCATTACTTTACTAGCATGTGAGATGAGTGCAATTGTG
>SJYQ01095399.1:35260-72825 GCA_006410935.1 Redunca redunca
AAAAAAAAAAAAAGGCTAGCTATTCATAGTGTGCTCATCCTTAGCACTTGTCATACTAATTGGCTACTCCCCTTAGAAATCTTCAGGCTTTGAGGTCATAAACTTAGTTACTTGGCCACCATTAACCTCTTGATGTAGTAACCTGAGCTCCTTCCTGAAGCAGAGCCTGAGGCAAGGACTTGGTGCAGGGCCCAGGGAGAGTGAAATAGAGAAACAGCCAACACAAGAGGTGGGGATGGGCTGGCGAATTAATGAGCACCCCAGTAACTGGATTCGATCCTCTTAAGACCAACTGAGGCCTCAAAGTCCGCTATGTCCCTGGGTTTCACAGCATGCCCTGAATCGACAGCCTCTCATTTTCTCTTTGCAAAGCTTCCAAAGCAGTTAACAGAAGCCAGCCAACCCACAGTCCTCGTAATTACCACTGCTTCCTGCCTTTCAAGTGCTAGAACTGTTGCGTAACCTGGAGCTTCATTATCTACCTCTGCTCTCTTCCCCACTGCAAGGGAAAGTCTTAGTAATTGTGAAGCTATAACATGTAAGGATTATCTCTGCTCCCCTTACCACCAGCAACAGAGTCCTTGTTGCCATTCATCCTGGAAGGAAATCTGTTTATCAGGGCTGCTTTCTCCAGCCTTCTGACAGTCTGATAGCCCTGAAAGCAGAGGCTGAGAAAAGGCCTTCTGTGGAACAGAAGGGACACTAGCGAACAGGCATGAGGGACTGGAGGAAAAGCCAGAACGCGGTGTAAGGTTGAGTTGGGCATTGCTGTGGGGAACTGGGGCTCGATTCCACTGGAACTGTCTGTAGGGTGAAAAAATGCCTTTCAGCATGATCCAGGCTTTCGAATTGTGGTGCTGGAGAAGACCCTTGAGAGTCCCTGGGACAGCAAGGAGATCAAAACAGTCAATCCTAAAGGAAATCAACTCAATATTCATTGGAAGGACTGATGCTGAAGCTGAAGCTCCAATCCTTTGGCCACTGAGAGTGAGAAGCACTTATCCATCGGCTCCCATCCCCCGTTGGCTGAGGGCTGCCCCCAGGAGGTGATGCATGTGGGCGTTCCAAATGGGCTTCCATTAGCCTCTCTCCAGAGGCACTGGAAAGCCCCAGGGTAGAAAAGGAGTAATATGCCTTGACCACTTAAAGCAAGAAAGCTGTCAACACAAAGTGGGTGAGGCTGCAGATGCAGCTGGAATCAGAGGATGTGACAGCTGGCTGCTCTGCCATCTCTCAACATTTCCTTTGTAATGACTGTGTGGTTTAGCTGCTGGTGTCTGACTCTGCGACCCCAGGGACTGCAGCACGCCAGGCTTTCCTGTCCTTCACCATTTCCCAGCGTAACGACAATAATAATAACTGCCACGGGCTGAGTATATACCAGGTTCCGGGCACCGCTGAGTGTTCTGTGTACTTCTCACAACACCCTCCTCACACAACCCCAACTTTCTGCAGCCTCCACCCGCACCTACCCCCCACACAGTCATTGAGCCCCAGCCCATGGCTTTTGGACTGAATTGTTTAGGAGGGGAAGGGGAGGAAAAGGAAGAGGAAGAGGATCTATTGCGTTTCCATTCAATACTTACATTTTTTTCATGTCTAGAAGTTTCCCTTTGGTTTTTGATTTCTTTCGCCGAGCCGGGTCTTAGTTGCAGCACGTGGGCTCTTTAGCTGGGGCATGTGGGATCTAGTCCCCTGACCAGGGGTGGAACCTAAGTCGCCTGCATTGGGAGTGCAGAGTCTTAGCCACTGAATCACCAGGGACATCCCTGGTTCTTTTTCAAACCCACATATTCTTTTTTTTTTTGGTTGTGAAATAGAGTACACATTATATAAAAATGCACAAAAATATATATCCACAGTTTAATAAGTTCTATTAAGTGGACACTGGCAACAGAATGTTGTCAGCATCCCAGAAGGCCTCTGCATAGCTCTTCTCAATCACAAGCCCAATTCCCCAACTTAAGTACCCTGTTATGGGAATCACACCTTTGCTTTTCTTTATAGTTTTACCACCTACATATGCATTCCTAAGCACCATCTTTAGTTTTGCCTGCTTTTTCAAAATTGAATGTAAATGAAATCACATAGCATTTATTCTCATGTCTGGCTCCTCCGGCTCAACACTGTGTTTGAGAGGTTTACCCAAGATGCTGCATGTATTTGTAATTCATTTATTCCTCTTGCTCAGTTCAGTTCAGTTCAGTTCAATTGATCAGTTATGTCCGACTCTTTGTGACCCCATGGACTGCAGCACGCTAGGCTTCCCTGTCCATCACCAGCTCCTAGAGCTTGTTCAAACTCATGTGCATCAAGTCAGTGATGCCACGCAACCATTTCATCCTCTGTCGTCTCCTTCTCCTTCTGCTTTCAATCTTCCCCAGCATCAGGGTCTTTTCCAGTGAGTCAGTTCTTCACATCAGGTGGCTAAAGTATTGGAGCTTCAGCTTCAACATCAGTCCTTCCAATGAATACTCAGAGTTGACTTCTTTTAGGATTGACTGGTTTGATCTCCTTGCTGTCCAAGGGACTCTCAAGAGTCTCTTCTCCAATACCACAGTTCAAAAGCATCAGTTCTTCCATGCTCAACTTTCTTTATGGTCCAACTCTCACATCCATACACGACTACTGGAAAAACCATAGTTTTGACTATACAGACCTTTGTCAGTAATGTCTCTGCTTTTTAATATACTGTCTAGATTATTATTATCTTGCTAAGTAGTATTCCCTTGTTTGAATATACTATAATTAACTATTCTGGGCGTCCCTGGTAGCTCAGTGGTAAAGAATTCGCCTGCAACAGGAGCCGCAGGAGATTCGGGTTCCATCCCTGGGTCAGGAAGATCCCCTAGAGGAGGGCATCCCAACCCACTCCAGTATTCTTGCCTGGAGAATCCCGTGGACAGAGGAGCCTGGTGGGCCACAGTCCATAGGGTTGAGAAGAGTAGGATAGAACTGAAGCGACTTGGCATGCACACGCACAGCTTGGAACTGTCACAGACAATGCAGTGATGACCATACTTACACGGCTTGCACACGTCTCCTGGTTCTCAAGTGCATGCAATTATGTTGAACATACTCAGGAATGGAATTACTGGGGCATGGGGTATGCTTGAACATACTCAGGAATGGAATTACTGGGGCATGGGGTATGCTTGAACATACTCAGGAATGGAATTACTGGGGCATGGGGTATGCTTGAACATACTCAGGAATGGAATTACTGGGGCATGGGGCATGTTTAGTTTGCTGATTCCTAAAATACTGACATTCACTCTTGCCATCTCCTGTTGGACCACTTCCAATTTGCCTTGATTCATGGACCTAACGTTCCAGATTCCTATGCAATATTGCTCTTTACAACATCCGACTTTACTTCTATCACCAGTCACATCCAAAACTGGGTGTTGTTTTTGCTTTGGCTCTGTCTCTTCATTCTTTCTGGACTTGTTTCTCCACTGATCTCCAGTAGCATATTGGGCACCTACCAACCTGGGGAGTTCATCTTTCAGTGTCCTATCTTTTTGCCTTTTCATATGGGGCTTCATGTGGGTTCATGGGGCTCTCAAGGCAAGAATACTGAAGTGGTTCGCCATTCCCTTCTCCAGTGGACCATGTTTTGTCAGAACTCTCCACCATGACCCATCCATCTTGGGTGGCCCTACACAGCATGGCTGGCTCATGGTTTCATTGAGTTAGACAAGGCTGTGGTCCATGGGATCAGATTGGTTAGTTTTCTGTGATTGTGGTTTTCAGTCTGTCTGCCCTCTGATGGAGAAGGATAAGAGGCTAATGGAAGCTTCCTGATGGGAAAGACTGACTGAGGAGGAAACTGAGCCTTGTTCTGATGGTCGGGGGCATGCTCAGTAAATCTTTAATCCAATTTTCAGTTGATGGGTGGGGCTGTGTTCCCTCACTCTTATTTAAGTAGAAAGTGAGGTCGCTCAGTCATGTCCAACTCTTTGCGACCCCATGGACTGTAGCCTACCAGGCTCCTCCGTTCATGGGATTTTCCAGGCAAGAATACTGCAGTGGGTTGCCATTTCCTTCTCCAGGAGATCTTCCCAATCCAGGGACTGAACCCAGGTCTCCCACATTTTAGGCAGATACTTTATCCTCTGAGCCACCAGGGAAGTTATTTACCTGGGGCCAAACTACGGTGGAGGTAATGAAGATAATGGCAACCTCCTTAAAGGGTCCCATGCACACACTGCTACACTCAGTGCCCCTAACCCTGCAGCAGGCCACTGCCGACCCACACCTCCACCAGAGATTTCTAGACACTCTATTCATTTCTAAGGAAAACCATTCAATATCACAGTAATCCAAATCTATGCCCCAACCAGTAATGCTGAAGAAACTGAAGCTGAATGGTTCTATGAAGACCTACAAGACCTTCTAGAACTAACACCCAAAACAGATGTCTTTTTCATTATAGGGGACTGGAATGCAAAAGTAGGAAGTCAAGAAATACCTGGAGTAACAAGCAAATTTGGCCTTGGAGTACAGAATGAAGCAGGGCAAAGGCTAATAGAGTTTTGTCAAGAGAACGCACTGGTCATAGCAAACACCTTCTTCCAACAACACAAGAGAAGACTCTACACATGGACATCCCGAAATCAGATTGAATATATTCTTTGCAGCAAAACATGGAGAAGCTCTATACAGTCAGAAAAAACAAGACTGGGAGCTGACTGTGTCTCAGATCATGAACTCCTTATTGCCAAATTCAAACTTAAATTGAAGAAAGTAGGGAAAACCACTAGACCATTCAGGTAGGACCTAAATCAAATCCCTTACGATTATACAGTGGAAGTGAGAAATAGATTTAGGGAATTAGATCTGATAGAGTGCCTGATGAACTATGGACAAAGGTCCGTGACATTGTACAGGAGGCAGGGATCAAGACCATCCCCAAGAAAAAGAAATGCAAAAAGGCAAAATGGTTGTCTGAGGAGGCCTTACAAATAGCCGTGAAAAGAGAAGCAAAAGGCAAAGGAGAAAAGGAAAGATACACCCATTTGAATGCAGAGTTCCAAAGAATAGCAAGGAGAGATAAGAAAGCCTTCCTCAGTGATCAGTGCAAAGAAATAGAGGAAAACAATAGAATGGGAAAGATTAGAGATCTCTTCAAGAAAATTAGAGAAAAATTTAAAATTAAAAGTTGGCTTAAAACTCAACATTCAGAAAACTAAGATCATGGCCTCTGGTCCCATCACTTCAAGGCAAATAGATGGGGAAACAGTGGAAACAGTGACAGACTTTATATTTTTGGGCTCCAAAATCACTGCAGATGGTGACTGCAGCCATGAAATTAAAAGATGCTTGCTCCTTGGAAGAAAAGTTATGACCAACCTAGACAGCATATTAAAAAGCAGAGACATTACTTTGCCGACTAAGGTCCATGTAGTCAAGGCTATGGTTTTTCCAGTAGTCATGTATGGGTGTGAGAGTTGGACTGTGAAGAAAGCTGAGCGCTGAAGAATGGATGCTTTTGAACTGTGGTGTTGGAGAAGACTCTTGAGAGTCCCCTGGACTTCAAGGAGATCCAGCCAGTCCATCCTAAAGGAAATCAGTCCTGGGTGTTCATTGGAAGGACTGATGGTGAAGCTGAAACTCCATTACTTTGGCCACCTGATGGGAAGAACTGACTGATTTGAAAAGACCCTGATGCTGGGAAAGATTGAAGGCAGGAGGAGAAAGGGACGACAGAGGATGAGATGGTTGGATGGCATCACTGACTCAACGGACATGAGTTTGAGTAAACTCTGGGAGTTGGTGATGGACAGGTAGGCCTGGTGTGCTACAGTCTATGGGGCCACAAAGAGTCAGACACGACTGAGCGACTGAACTGAAATGAAATGAACTGAACTGGGGTATGTTTATCTCCAGTCCAAGTAGATAATGCCATATTTTCTTCCAAAGTAGTTCTACCACCTTTGCATTCCTGTGAGCAGTATGAACTTCCTCATTCCCCTACATCTTCACCACACTGGTGATACCTTTTGTTTTAGTTTAACCACTCTTGTGGATATATACTGGCATCTCATGGAGATCCAAGCAGTCCATCCTAAAGATCAGTCCTGGGTGTTCATTGGAAGGACATATGTTGAAGCTGAAACTCCAATACTTTGGCCACCTGATGCAAAGAGCTGACTCATTGGAAAAGACCCTAATGCTGGGAAAGATTGAGGGTTGGAGGAGAAGGGGACGACAGAGGATGAGATGGTTGGATGGCATCACCAACTCAATGGCCATGAGTTTGGGTAGACTCCAGGAGTTGGTGATGGACAGGGAGGCCTGGCGTGCTGCGGTTCATGGGATCGCAAAGAGTCGGACGTGACTGAGCGACTGAACTGAACTGAACATTGTGATTTTAATTTACATTTAATTACATTTTCCCTGATGACTAATAAGGTCAAGCACTTTTACATATATTCGTAGGCCATTTGGATTTGTTTTATAAGGTGCCTGTTTGAGGTACGTGGCCGATTGTTCTGCCAAAGTGTTTTGATTTTTTCATATTTTTTAGTAGTTGTTCTCCTACTCTGTAGTTTGATTTTTTCACTATCTTAATGGTACTTTTTGATGAAGTTCTTTCTTCTGTTTTAGCTTAGTTTTTATTATAACCAAGTAGCTTTACCAAACACAAAATTCAGTAGACTTAAAATTCTAATGCATTATATTATGCAAAATTGATTTCTGCCTTGTAATGATTTCTACTCAATATTATTTCCCGTATAGGCTTTCGTATATTTACAGTTTCTTTTAACTTTTTCAGCACATATCATCTTTCTTAAAAAGTCTATTTATTCCTTTATTTTTGGTTGTGATGGGTCTTCACTGCTATGTGAGGGCTTTCTCTAGCTGTGTCGAGCAGGGGCCTTCTCTTCCTTGGGGTGCATGGGCTTCTCATTCAGCACGTATCATCTTATTTAATTTTTGCATTGTTGGTTGGTTGGTTGGTTAAGTTGCTAAGTGGTGTCCAACTCTTTTGTGACCCCATGGACTACCCTGCCAGGCTCCTCTGTCCCTGGGATTTCCCAGGCAAGAATCCTGGAGTGGGTTGCCATTTCCTCCTCCAGACTGATGAAGTTTGAAGAACTTGTTGTGCCTGTTGTGTCTTTATGGTTAATGCTTTTTAGTGAATGTGTGTCCAGTTGAATATTTTTTCACCTTGAGGTCATACAAGCATTATCCTATACTATTATCTACTAAAGGCTTTTCTTCTTTCTTTTACTACAGGCTTTTTTAGTTACTTTCATATTTCACTTTATATCAGCCTGTAATTGTTTCTGTGACGTGAAATTGGCATCGCATTTTTTTTAATTTTACTGTTTAGTTTTGGCTGTGTCGCTTTGCATGGGCTCTCCTCTGGCCGCGGTGAGCAGGGCTACTCTTCGTTGCGGTGCACAGGTTTCTCGGTGCGGTGGCGTCTCTTGTTGCAGAGCGCGGGCTCTAGGTGCGTAGGCTCCAGTAGCTGCAGCATGCGGGCTCTAGAGTGCAGGCTCGGTAGTTGCGGCACGTGGGGTTAGTTGCTCCGTGGCATGTGGAGTCTTCCCAGGCCAGGGATCAAACCTGTGTCCCCTGCTTTGGCATGCAGATTTTCGCCCACTGCACCACCAGGGAAACCCTGGCATCTCATTTGTTTCCCCTCCCCTGCATGGACATACCCCCTTGCTGCAGCACTGTCTACTGAAAAGACCGTCCTTTCCCCACTAAACTGCAGTGTCCTCTATGTCACTAATCAAACATTCATATACATGTGGGTTTCCTTCTGGGCTGTGGACTCTGTTTCACTGTTCTATACTTCTCTCTCCTGTGTCAATGCCATACTCAGCTTTTAAATAGATCGTAACAGCTGGAAGAGCAGTTTCCCCACCTTGTTCTTTTTAGTCATGTCTTAGCTTTTCTTGATTTTTTCATTTCTGTACTTGGCGAGGCTTGTGGGATCTTAGTTTCCCAACCAGGGATGGAATCCGTGCCCCCAGTAGTGGAAACACAGAGCCTTAACCACAAAACCGCCAGGGAAGTCCCTGCATTTCCATACACATTTTAGTCAGCTTATTATTTCCTTATAGAAAAAACTAAACATGGTATGGATTTTGATTGATATTGCATTGAACTTTTAGATCAACTTGGGGAGAATTAATATTTTTATAATACTGAGTTTTCTGAACTGCAAGAATTTCATCATTTGTCTTCAACTCTCTCAGTACTGTTTTATCATTTTCTGTATAAACAATCTTGCGTACTTTTTGTTAGATTTAGTCTTAGGTGGTTAATATTTTGAGGCTATGTTAAGTTGTATTTTTATTTCATGTTGTGGATACACAGAAACACAATCACTTTTCTTGGTCAACTTTGTATCCAGCAACCTTGCAAAATTTCCTTTCCAATTTTAATGATTTGTCTAAAGGTCTTTTATCTGTAGGTTTTCTTACAATCTGGAGACCAGACAACTACTGCTGCTACTGTTAGTGTTGCTGCCTTTAGTACAACTGCCTCACCCAGAAACTGGAGCCCAGTGGAGTGTGGAGTTCTGCCATTAGAGACACTTGCTTTTCAGCGGAAATCATCATCTCCCCTCTCCTTCCCAGGTCCTATGGACATGCGTCTAATTGGTGGAAGATATTCACAGTCATACCCTGGCAGCAAGGGAATTGCAATTTTTCAGGTTTCAGACCCCACCAAATAGAAGAAGGGTTATGATGAGGCTTAAGAGGACCAACCAAAATAACTACCACTTTAGCCAAAATACCAATCAAGACTGAGGGGAAAATAAACACATTTTAATACAAAGGAGGAGGTTTGTCAATTGCATTCACACTGAAAGAACCACACAATGTACTACATGAAAAAGGAAGCTGAATACAGATTCAAAAAGCATGTGTGTGTGGCGGGGTGGTAAGGAATGAGAGATAGAGGTATATAAGGGTTGAAAGCATTATAAAATTAGCAGGATTTTGAAGGTATGTTATGAGTATATGGCTAAACAAGTAGAAAATATAAATGTAACAAGAATGAAAGTCCAAATATAAATCTAAATATGGATGAGTTTAGTTTGTGAAAAATATGGCATTTTAAATCAATGGGGAAGAGATGGAACATCCAATACAGTGTAAAAATTGAAAACCACATAAAAAAGTTAGAACTCCACTTTATTCTTTACAAAAAAATCCATTCAGCTAGCTCAAATATTAAAATACCTAAAAAAAAAACCCTAAAAATTAAGCCACAGAAGTGGAGGAATTTTATAATAATCTTTAAGAGGGAAAGGCTTTTCTAGGTATGACTCGTGATCCAGAAGATATAAATAAGTGTTAAATTTAGTTAGATGAAACATTTAAAAATTTGTAACTAAATCAAAAGAATGGGGAGGGGAAATATTTTTTAATCCATGTCTCTGATAATCAAAGTATGATGTCCTATAACATTTGATGAGCTCTCAGAAATCATTCAGAAAAAGGCGAGCAACGCTAGGAGGCTGGGAGAAGGCAGTTTACGCAAGGAGACACCAGGGCAGCAGGAAAACCCTGCTGGGATGAGCAGCTGCACACAGGTGTTCCCTTCAACCATCTGTCCCTTCTGTCCCTTCTGGTCCCAGAGCTGGGCGATTTCAACCTCAGGAGACCGCCTTCTGTCAGTGCTGCTTCTCCTAAAAGAGAGAAAGGGGAGAGCTAACCACAGGAATGGTCAGCAGTGAGTGCTTCAGTGATGTCTGAAGACCACGCATTCTTCTTTCTCCTTTATTGCCCTGGAGAGACGTGCACTAGTCCTTGCCTTTGACCCTCCCCATTACACACTATCAGAAACAATAACTAAGATCTCGGATAGTGCCTCAACTCACAGGTTAGGACAGTTAAACACCTAAGGATTACCATGATCTCCAAGCACATCTCCTTGGCCCCTCACACATAATGTGGAGGAAGGCACAGCAGAGAAGGGCCAGAGCAGGACCCTCTAAACCACAGGACTAAGGAGGTATTGCTACCTCTTGCCAGGTCTTGCCAGGTCTAAGGAGGGTGTTGTTGCCTCTCTTGTCCTGGCCGCCATCGCCTGGGTACTGTCAGAGATCCTAATAGGTCTCCCCACTGCCCTTTTACTCCTCTAACATTCCGATCTCCACAGGGAGCTTTTCAAAACAACAGAATGTCCCTCTTCTGCTCAAACTGTGCCCCCTCCTGTCCCGATGGCTTCCAGGCTCCTTAAGTGAAGTGAGCACCCTGACCACCTCTCTGACCTCACCCTCAGTTCTGCCCTGCTTTATGCGCCTTGCTCATTCCATGCTGCTCCCCTCCTAAGGGCCTTGCCACTTGCGACTCCCTTTTGCTCAGCGCACTGTCCCAGATCGTCACACAGCTGGCTGCTTTGCATCATTCAGTTTCAGTTGAAGGTCACGTCCTCAGAAACTTCCCTGATCACCCGTGTAAAGCACACCACCCGAGGCATGATCAAACACACCATCCTGTCCTATTTTACAACACTATCGCTTCCCAGAATTACCTGAAATTGCCCATGCACCTACTGGTTTATTGGCTGTCCCCACCTGCCCACCCCCAGAAGGGCTGTTTGCTTTGCTCACCATTGCATCCCAGCACCTCCAGTTCCTGATACCTGGGTGCTCAAAAAGCTTTTGCAAATAAACAAAATGAATACATACATGACACATGTAACAGGCCAGTCTTCAGGAAAAGGACAACTAACCCTGGCATTTAAATCTGAAATTTCTCCACGCTTTCTCACAGGAAGATATGGTGTTAACATAGCAACCGTCAAGAACTTTTTTATGGTGGCATGAAAAGTGAATTTCATAAAGCTCTTTTTTTTTTAACCTGTCCCGTGGCATGTGGGGGTCTTAGTTCCCCACCCAGGGATCAAACCTGTGCCCCCTGTGGTGGAAGCCCAGAACCTTATCCCGTACAGCTGTTTCTAATAACATCTTTTAATATATATTGGTGTGGTATAATACCTAAGAAGGGTATTTGGTAAAAAAAAAAATTTATTAAATGCGATTGGGTTGGAGGGAAGTTCTGTCAAAAACATACTATCCAGGTATGGAGCTCTATGAAAATTAAAAAAAAAATTTTTTTTAATGTGTACCATTTTTAAAGTCTTTACTGAACTTGTTACAATATTGTTTCTGTTTTTTGCTTTTTTGTCCACGAGGCATGTGGAATCTTAGCACATCCTGCCTGTGGGCTTCACTATTAAGAGAAATAGTATGTCTGTCCGGTACAGGGCTTGAATACATTTATTTTTAAAAAGTTCCATAGGAGATTCTGATGCATAAACTCCAGCAGACATCTCTGATCTGGATAATCCTCCATAAATATTACTTACCCCAACTGTGGTTTATGGAGAAGGAAATGGCAATCCACTCCAGCACTCTTGCCTAGAAAATCCCATGGATGGAGGAACCTGATAGGCTACAGTCCATGGGGTCACAAAGAGTCGGACACAACTGAGTGACTTCACTTCACTTCAACTGCGGTTTAGATATTCCATGTTGCCAGTAAGTGCAGTCAGCTGACCTGAGACCAGGAACGCAATCCTCCCATGAAGGCTGAGGCCCCTAAGAAGTCACAGTACCTAAATAAAGGTACCTGTGTTGGACTGAGATTTTCTTTAGGAAAATAATTCTTAAAAACTTTTTAGATTCTTAGTTATACTATAATCAAAAAATTGGACCCCAAACTGCAAAAATGAAATTTACCCTTTCAGGTAGGCATATGGTGGGAATATTGGTGTTGCAGTTTCTGAGAGTTGCTGTGGTTAAGATAAGGCAGGTCAGCAGCTGTGTGGCATGACATTCTAATTTTATCTCTCAGGATTCTTGAGAATTGGGGTTCTTGGGGGTGGGGAATTACAGGTGTGTGATAGAAGAAGTTCAAGTCAAAACCCTAAAGTCCTAAAGGGGCATGAGGGGACTTTTGGGGGATAATGGAATGTTCTATATTGTCACGTCGTGGTGGTGGTGATTATACATGTCAGAACTCATAATGTGTACATTTAAAATAATTTACTGTATGTAAATCATATCTCAGTAAAGCTAAGTCACACACACACACACACACACACACACACACACACTTGCCAGCTCTGAACACTGAAAAGGTCTAGAAAGAAAGACCACCTTCTAATAATGAGCACCCCTGGCACCCAGGGTATAATCTCCAGTTTTCCAACAAAAGGAACCAGGGCTCCTCAGAGAAACTCTATACAATGTCTATATTAGATATTAGATACTAAGGAAGCTCTCAAGCACTACTACAGTTGTGTCAAAAGGACTTGAGACAAAAGACAGGACAATTGTGCATGAAAAAGAATTAAAGAGGGCAAACCCAGCATTTCTCCCACCTTTCCCATACTCCTAAGCAAACAGTAGATGAGATATTTCCCTTCATACAAGTATTCTAGCTAATAAATAAGGAAGGATGATAGAATCAGAGTATCAGCATTTTGCCACCTCTTAAAAACTGGCTGATCTGGGCATTGGTCAATGATTGCTGGCATTCCCTCAAGAGAAACAATCAGACATTTACTGCCTATAATCTTGCCTACCCCCCGCCCCACACCAAAGTGATCAAGCCTCTGGATTCAATTTCCAATCTATAGGAGATACAGAGGAATCAATCAGCTAAACTAAACCAAGGTGATACAATTTGCAAAATCCAAACAGTAGGAAACACTGTAGTAAATAAACGTTTCATAAAAAAGTACAAATGAGCAGGAGAGTGCTCAAATCTATGAGGATAACAACCAGCTTGAATAAAGTAGACCTTATTTGGATCCTGATCCAATTATGAGACAGTTTTTAATAGAAACTAAGTGGATACATGTTTAGTAGTTCAGTCGTGTCTCTTTGCGATCCCATGGGTGATCCCACCAGGCTCCTCTCGTCCATGGGGTTCTCCAGGCAAGAATACTGGAGTGGATTGCTATTTCCTTCTCCAGGGGATGCTCCTGACTCAGGGATCAAACCTGGGTCTCCTGCATTGCAGTCAGATTCTTTACCATTTGAGCCATCAGGGAAGCCCATAACTGGATATCTGATACTACAGATATGATTTTTAAAACTTTTTATTATTATAATCCTCAAGCATACGCAAAAGGCAGTACAATGAACCCATGTACCCATAACTCAACAACTCAGGACTATCCTTTTCTTTTTCTTTTTTTTATCCTTTTCATCTATATTCTACCACTTTTTTAAAACTAAATTTAAAAACAAGTCTCAGATATCATATATTTTTACTCAAAAAATTTAAGTACATGTCTTTCAGATAAGGAGTTTTAAAAAGAAAAGTAAAGCCATAATATCATGATCACACTCAAGAAAATTCTCAATAATTCCTTAATATCATCTAGTGTTCATTTTTTCAGGCATGAAAATGGTTAACAAAAGATCCTGAACTAAAATATTTACAAACGAAATGATAGCTGTGACCTGCTTTGTATAATATGGAAGGGTGGTGTTGGGTGGATGAGGCAAGACTGGTCATAGGTTCATGGTTGTTGGTACTGGGTGATAGGTACATGGAGTTAATTATACTGTCCTGTAGATGTCTTTGTGTTTGAAATTCTCCCCAACAGCGAGAAATAAAAACCTACTAGGTAAGGTCAACTCAGACAAGTTAGCCAACCTTTCAAGACATTGCACACAAATCATCAGTTGGGATATTTCCCAAGCTGGCACTGACAACACAGTCGACACAAACATAATCAGCACATAAACGTTTATGGAATCAGATACTAATGTTAGATTATGCCATTTAACATTTATTTTAGCTTGCTTTTCAAAAATCAATAAATGTCCTCATTTAATTTTAGGTTAATCTTTGATATCTGAGAGCGTGCATAAAGACCTTTGCTTTCCTGATAACAAAACCCATTTCAGAGACTAAATGACAGTAGTATAGCACCAAAGGATAAAGTGTCTTTGATCCAAATTAATCATGATACCCTCATGCCCTTGGACAATGACTGGCCTAGTAATGATTGTGTGATTCAGTTCTGATGAATAAAAGTAAACAAGTCTTCTGGTTAGGATGTTTGGGAAAGCATTTACTTTCCTAATTAAAAAAAAGGGAAAGAGTCATGGCTGGCTAGTTCTTATCTCTTTGACTTTCTAACTAGAGTGTAGCTGAGAAGGTTAAAAATACAGCAGCTGCCTTGGGACCAAGCAGCAACAAGTAGAAAGATGTAAGCCATATACTAAAGATGGTGGAAAGATAGCAAGAGCCTTGGTCCCTAACTACTATAGGGGAAAAAATTACACCAGCTCTGGACAGTCTAAACCCTTGATTGCTTATTATTAGAAAAACAAACCCCAATTTGCTTAATCTAGTATAGCAGTCTTTTTCTTATAGTTGAAAATATTCCTGATACCATGAAATACATCAAGACGTAGTAAAAACAATGAAGCAACAAAGCACCAAAAACATCCACTTCTTAAGCGCAAAAGGGTTAAACAACAACAACAACAAAGTTAAATAAGACAACCAACTTAGGAACGGTGAATATTTATTATACAAATACTGAAATCTATACATTCTTAGCTGACGATATATATTTAGTTAAAAAGTCTTTTACTTTGGATATATGCATCATCTCCTTCATTGTGGTGTCTCTGCTTCTCAACTGTATTAATCCATTCTCCAAAGTAGCTTCAGTAATCAACACTGTGAAGAGGATACTCATTTCATCATATCTAAGAAAAAAAAAGTAGTTAACCAAAACATATGAGCACAAATATAAATTGGAAATTCACTACATTACCAGCATTGATTACTCTGGAATCAATGTCACTTTCCAGAGCCACAAAACTCAAAGGCAGTGCTTGAGAGCTAAACCCAAAAATAATTTTCTCAAGTTTCTGAATCATTTTCAAAGTAAAATCTTCAGAAAATTTCTGACTTATTGTAATAGCTTGGAAGCCATAAAAGAAAATAAAACATAAGAGATAAATACTGTCAGAAAAAAAAAAGAAAGATATATTGGTATCTCAACACATCATTTGGGATGATATTATGTATGAACCTCAGAATAACCTTGGCCTTTTGGTATGTGGATACAATCCAAGAAAATTATTTTAGACCCAATTCTCTTATACAACTATTATAATATTAAGATCCAGTGCACAACAAATGATACCAAAACCCATGTTTAATATATAACTTAGTATGCTAACTTACAGTTTCTAGTTTAGCAATAACAGTATATTCCACACTGGCCTTCTTTTTGCTTACCCAGTCACACACTAGGTCATTAATATTTCTCTTCTTTGTAGGACTCCACCAGAAATTATCTTATTTATCTACCTGTCTATTGTCTACTCCAGCCCACTACAATATAAGCATCACAAGAACAGGAAACTTTGCTCTCTTGTTTGTCGCTGTATCAAAGTACATAAAATATAGTAGGTGCTTACTATATATATCTGAATGAACATATTCTGGGACAAAGAAAATAAATATCCTGAGACATAAAGCCTTTACTATGAAAAGAACAAATGTAACTTGATAGTGTCCTTAAAACTCAAAGGGTAAGATTTTAGAACTGAGAACATTGGAAGGTTCAAGTACTACTACGTCATTTTATATATGATAAAACCATCAGTTGCTCTATCTATAGAAACCTATTTTTCTTCTGACATCATCTGAAAGGTATATTTAATAAGTTACTAGAGAACTGAGGAACAAGACACTGAGCTTCACAACTTATGACCTAAAAGATAAGTATTTGACACAAAAAGCTGAAAAAAATAACCAAAAAAAACCCCAAAGTAAGGGAAATGAACTGTTTTATTGGAAAATAGAAGTCATTGGAAATAGCAAGGCTAAGACTAGAGACAGGGAGAACGATTAGGAGATTAGTTCAATGATTCAGCCAAGGGATACTAGTAACCTTAACTTGAGTAGGGACAGTGAAGATAGGGAGAAATGGACGTGAGATACATTTAGGAGGAAGACAAGAGTCAGTGATGGGCTGGGCGCGGACTGTAAGGGAGAGGGAGGAGTGCAGGACAATATTCAGGTTTCAGTCTTAAGTAATCAGGTAAACAGAGGCACCGATCAACTGAGAAAACCGGTTCTCTGTGCTCTGGAATCAAATTACCTTCCACTCAGCCTGAGGATGAACCATAAGAACGAGCAAGAAAAAGGCACTCCACTCAGGTTCCCACAGTCCTGATTCAACAAATGCCTCTAATGGGAGTAATTCCATTCCTGATAAACTGCAAACCTCAGGGACACATACTTCATGGCAGGAGTCCTGAGGTTTCACATAGCACATGATTAAATATACCTGCTGAGTATTGCCTCCTGCTGTAGCAATTAACTAAGGGTATGTGGTTCTGTAAACAGAACAGTTAGGAATAATTTTAAATTACATTATAGATACATATTCAGAAAAGTTTGTTACTCATAAAGTAAAGAAACGTCAGATAATCAAAAACTCTGAATAAATACAATTTTTTTTAAGCAATCAAAAAGATAATTCTCACTTTGAATAAAGTTGTTCCAGTGAAGACTGCACGGTTTCCAAATAACCAGGCCACACAGAAATTCCATTCTCTAGTAATTCATTAAACAGCCCTTGACAAACCTAGAGAAAAACACAAAAACTCTGAATATGAAAGGAAAGTAGCTAGAAGTAGCACCCTATTTTTATGAAACCACCAATCATCTTTTTCAATATTTAAAATGGGCATAAATCCCTCTAATTACATAGTATTGTTGATAATTTTATATACTGTTTATTTATAAACTGTATATTTCTGAAGAACTTAAACCCTGCAGAGCGTGTTAGCTGTTTAGTCGTATCCGACTCTCTGAGACTGCATGGACCACAGCTGGCCAGGCTTCTCTGTCCATGGAATTTTCCAGGCAAGAATACTGGAGGGGTGGCCATTCCCATCCCCAGGGATCTTCCCAACCCAGGGATTGAACCCAGGTCTCCTGCATTGCAGGTAGACTCTTTATAGTCTGAGCCATGAATACTAAATGCAAATCTCTGAGATTTTTATACTAAATATAAGAATTTTTATTATCATCACTCAAAACACAAAAGCAAAACAGAGTCGATCAGAAAAAAAGCAGTTAAGTCCAAACGGTTATGTTAACTCATCTGAGACTCGAGGACTGAAGAGAAGAGACATCAAAGAAAAGTACGAAGAAGCCAGAAAAGTATGAAGAAAACTAGGAAAGTGGTATTCCTGAAGGCAACTAAAGAAAATGTTTCAGGAACAGAGAATGACTGATTAGCGCCAGTGGAATGCTGCAGACAAAAGCCTGATGGAAAATACAGAAATAATAATGAGTAAACGACAGTTTACTGTTTTCTTAAAAATGGTGATGAAAAAAAAAAAGAAAAATTTAAAATGCCCCTAATAATCCAAAACTAAAAACTCTAAAGCAAAATTTTCCTCACTGGTGCTGCTGACACAGATGTTTAGCAGTATCCCTGGCCTTCATCAGATGCCTGGAGCACTCTCCCTCACCTTGTGACAACCGAAACTGTCCCCAAACTTTACCAAAAGTCCGTGGTGGGGAGGGGGAGGGGAATGGCGAGTGGAAGGGTCACGTGAGAGCATGTGCTTACACTAGAGCCCTGGGTCTCAAACTTTAGCTTCAGTAACACCTGGAGGGCTTGCAAAACACAGATGGCTCAGCCTCACCCCAGAGTTTCTGATTCAGCAGGTTTGGCAAGAATTTGCATTTCTAGCAAGTTCCCAGGGAAAGACCAGAGCAAAGTAAATGGGTGTTAAGGTATACGGTATTTTGGAGACAAACGAGAATGAAGATATTAATAAATCTTAGAAAGTAACAGGAAAAAGACTAATAGGAGTTTTAGTAAGTTAGTGGTTGCCAGCAGAAAATGACCTCTTCCTAACAGAATGTGGAAGAGGAAAGAAAAAGCTCCCGCATGATTAAGCTCAGGCGAAGACATGGGGAAGTGAGAGCCCTCATGTCACAGACGAGTCCACAAACAGGTGCAGCCAGTTTGGAGAGCAATCTAACTGATATAGTGAAATTAAGGCTACATGTTCATTTTATCCCAAAATCCAATCCCTGTAAAAACCACCCACAAAACCTCTTCCATGGCCCAGAAAGTTACAGGTATAAGGGTTCTCTCTGTCATAAAGCTGAGGAAAAATGTTAGAAACAGAACACGTCGTTTGGTAAAACATCTGGGGCACCAAGTAGTACTATTCTTCTTGGAAACAAATCAAAACTGAAAAGGGCCTGCAGTGGCAATCTCGAAAATCTAAGAGGCAGACTTCTTTGTCCTGCAAGCAAAAAAAAAAACTCCCTAGGAACTTGGTACCTCCTAGGGTGTTTGGGAAGTCTTCCTCAATCCTGGGGGCAAATGTGGAAATCAAGCCATTCTCTTTCCCTTTCCCTGAGCTCATTATCACCACCTTCCCAGACCCTCCCCAAGAGCTCGAGAAAGCCAGTTAATCTTTCAAGAGTCCTCACTCAGTCCCAGATGGTCTGAGTCACCCAGAGAGAAATGACCGCTGAAGGGGCCCTGGCTTTTTTGAGTATTTAATTTGACCAGATATATTAAAAAATAAGATTGCAAATCTAGAGCTTGTGCTGATACCAACAAGTATCAAAATGTTTAAGTTGGCCAATAAACACATGAAAAGATGCTTAACATCGTTCAGTGCTAGAGAAATGCAAATCAAAACTACAATGAGATATCACTTCACTCCGGTCAGAATGGCCCTCATCAGAAAGATCTACAAACAATAAAGGCTGGAGAGAACAGGGAGAAAAGGGAACCCTCTTGTACGGTTGGTGAGATTGTAAATTGATACCGCCACTGGAGAACAGCAATGGAGATTCCTTAAAAAACTAGGAATAAGACCACCATATGATCCAGCAATCCCACTACTGGGCGTATACCCTGAGAAATCCACAATTCAAATAGACACATGTAACCCAATGTTGATTGCAGCACTGTTTACAAAAGCTAGGGCATGGAAGCAACCTAGATGTCCACTGACAGATGAATGGATAGAGAAGATGTGGTACATATACACAATGGAATATTATTTAGCCACAAGAAGGAATGAATTTGAGTCAGTTCTAGCGAGGTGGATGAACCTAGAGCCTGTTATACAGAGTGAAGTCAGAAAAACAAATATTGTATGTTAATGCATATATATGGAATCTGGAAAAACAGCACTGATGAACCTGTCTGCAGGGAAGGAACAGAGAGGCAGACTCAGAGAACAGACTTGCGGACACAGTGAGGGAAGCAGAGGCTGGGGCCAACTGAGAGAGCAGCGCTGACATATACGACACTGTGCTGTGCTGAGCTGCTCAGTTGTGTCCGACTCTGAGACCCCGTGGACTGTAGCCCGCCAGGCCCCTCTGTCCAAGGGAGTTCTCCAAGCAAGAATACTGGAGTGGGCTGCCATGCCCTCCTCCAGGGGATCTCCCCAACCCAGGGATCGAACCCAGGTCTCCTGCACTGCAGGCAGATTCTTTACCATCTGAGTCACCTGGGAAGCCCAATACTGGAGCGGGTAGCCTATCCCTTCTCCAGGGGATCTTCCCAACCCAGAAATCGAACCATAGTCTCTTGTGTTACAGGTGGAGTCTTTACCAGCTGAGCTACCAGGGCAGCCCATATAGAATACTATCCTGTGTAGAGTAGCTAGCTATCGGGAAGCTGCTATATAACACAAGGAGCCCAGCCTGCTGCTCTGTGACGGTCTAGAGGGGTGGGTGGAAGAGTGGAGGGAGGTTCAAGAGCTGGGGGATATACATGTAATTATGGCTGATTCGAGTTGTTGTATGGCAGAATCCAACACAATACTGTAAAGCAATTATCCTCCAATTAAAAAAAGAAGTGTTAAAAAGAGAAAAGGTAAGAAGTTACTCATTAGCCTTCTATACAAATATTTTGATCAGCAAAATTATGTATACTCATTTTAAAAAATGCAATTATGACTGAGCATGACATTAACAGCAAAATCCACACAAATGTATTCAGTTTCTTTTGTATGCTATATTTCAAATTGCATTAATTAATCACAGTATTTATCCACAGTTCACTATTTAGTTAAATTTTTTTTTTAATGAATCAAAATAAAACTTAGATGGCAAACGACTCATTTACTTGGAATAATGGTTATAGTTGAAATCAAGACATTAAAGCTTATTTAACCCACCTGTCTTAGTTCCACTGTTGGGCCTCGTCCCACATCCAAAGCAACTTTAATAGGGGCCAAACAAGGGTGAAGTTTAAGCACCTAAAACAATTTAAAGAGCAGGGGTTAAAAAGGACAAGCACCAACAAACATGAAACTTCTTCAACAGTTAAAATTTTCTGTGTGAAAGTGGAAGCTAGCGGAGGTCATAAAGAGTCATGTGAAGATATATCAGTCATCTACATTCAGCTGCCATAGATTTCTGCATTTAGGCATTCTGCAGAAAGACACCCACCTGATGCTCCCTTCTCTCCTGACAACTCCATTTTCCCTCAGTTGAAATGCCCTTTCGAAGGAATCACTGCCTTCACTACCCAGTCTGCACCATGTGCCTTATCACTCGCACTTTCTCTGCAAAAACCCATCACGCTACACATTCATTCAGCCATTTAACACTTGGTACAAGAAACAGTTCTAGGCAGTGGGGACAAAAATCCCTGTCCCTCATGAAGGGGAGAAGATAACAAAATAAAAAAGTAATATATTTGAAGGTAGGAAAAGAAAAGAAAGTCTCTCAGTTGTGTCCAACTCTTTGTGACCCCACGGACTGTAGCCTACCAGGGATTTTCCAGACAAGAGTACTGGAGTGGGTTGCCATTGCCTTCTCCAGGAGATCTTCCCAACCCAGATATCAAACCTGAGTCTCCCGCGTGCAGGCAGACGCTTTACCGTCTGAGCCACCAGGGAAGCTCTATATTTGAAGATAGTAAGCGCTTAAAAAAAGAAAAAAAGAAGATATGTGTTGGCAAGGGGTGGGCTAGGGGAGGGCTGTTTGCAATTTTAAATAAGGTGATAAGAGAAAGTCTCCTCTCTAAGGTGACATTTGAGCAAAGATTTGAAAGTGGATTGAGGGGCAAGACTTGTGAGTTTGGAGGAGGAGCACTCAGACAAAGGCGAGAACTAATGACATGACTCTGGGGGCACACCTGGCATGTTCTAGAACTGACAATGATGTCTGTATTGCTGGAGCAAACTGAGTAACGTGGAGACGAGTTGGAGGTCAAAAAGAAAAAGGTTTTGTAAAACATTTTAAGGGGCTTGAGCTTTTCCCCAGTGTAAGAAGAAGAGCTCACTGGAGGGTTTAAAACAGAGGAGCCAAGTAACATGAATGTTCAAAAGGGCCACTCAGTGCAGGGCGGTGGGGATGATGGTGGCTTAGATCAGAGTTCAAGCAGGGGAGGTGGTGAGAACAGGCCAGATTCAGGATATATGTTGGAGACAGTCAAAGAGGTTTTGCTGATGGTTTGGAAGTGGGGTTTAAGAGAAAGAAGGGATCTCCCTTGTTTGTTTGCCACAAATGCCCCATAAATCCCAGCTCCCAGAATGGCCACATCAGGCTAAATGAACACTGCATAATAAATCACTAACTGTGCAGAGTGGAGCTACAAGCTCACGGTGTCTGACGCCAGGTGGGCACTCAACATGTTAAAACTTTTGATTTGGAGACGCTCCCTGTCATAGTTGAGGGGAATAGGACTACTCTTGCCACTTAAACCCCTACTCCTCCACATTTTAAGCTAACAATCTTGCTTCTGAATTCCCCAAGAAAACAAAGGATGTGAGTAAAGCCTCCTTCAAGGACTAAAAAGCCCTGGCAGCCTATTTTTATCCATACTATTGTTTTTCCTCCCTGCTGTTTAAAGTAATCCTTTTCAAGACAACCCCCCAGCCCCGACCCGCCAACATGTATGCTTGATTCTGTCTTAATCCTTGTTTCTTCCAAAACTGTGCTCCATGAGGCCTTTCATTTCTCTCCTACAGCTGCAAGCCCTCCTCTCTCCTGGTTTCCAGCCCGTAAGATAAACTGCACACCCTAAAATAAGCCTTTCCCTTGACCCAGACCCATGGCTTGCTCCCGTGATCCAGCGACCAGCCACTTGGGGTCAGACCAGAAGCTGAGAGGTCAGTACCACAAGTCTGGCTAGTCTTACTCCTATGTAACATTTTGCTTCTGATGTAAGTGGAAGCCATCAGTGAAGAGGCTCAGGGGCTGAGAGTCAGAGAGAGCTGTCTAGCTGCCCAGGATCAAACAGAAACACCTTTGGGGTTACCCAGTAGGGATTCCCGGGTCTAACTCTGCGAGAACCTGCTTATTATTCCTGCGGCCGCATTCTCTAAGAAACCTGAAAAATATTTCAATTACTTGCACTAAAAAAATTATTATTCAGAGTTTATGTTAGAAACCAAGTATGCTAACATAAAAAAGAGGGGGGGAACCTGTATTTTTAACTTCCCAAGGCTGTCTCCGAAATATCAAAGTACCTTTCTACGAAGATCTTTCTTTCTTGTAAAGGAGTTCTCTGTTAGCTGGAAAGAATCATAGAGGTAGGCCAGCATGCCTCGGTCTAGATCTCCATTCACAGATAAGACAGAAGGAACCACGTTTTTCCGCCCGTCTCGGCCCTCAATAGAAAAGCACAACAGAACGAAAGCACTATTCAGCAGATCTTCCTCCTAAAGTCACATTTTAGACTTACAGAATCAGGGTACAAACTGATCAATAAATCTAGACAGAATGATGAAATTAATCTAAAAGTTATCATTTTGGCAACCCTCACAGTAATCATTGGTTTGGGCAAGAAAGATGCTGTAACATCAGCAGGTCAAAATTTGGTGAGAAACAGGTTATTTTTACGTAAAGTATCTGCCCACAAAAGACTTATTAATTACTTGCCAATGAATAACCTCAAAATACTTATCAGCTTTACAATGGAGAAACCTGGTAGGATCACCTTAATCAAGTGATAAAAGTTGTATCACCACTAACAAACTGCTATCACATGCCTCCTGATATGATGCACTGAGGAGAGAGTAGCACCATTGCTGTGGCATGCCCAGCAAAAAACACGTGAAGGAAACTCCAACCAAGGGACGCTCTACAGAGCAACTGGCCTGTACTCTTCAAAAATGACAAGGCCATGAAAGACAAGGAAAGATAAAAGGAATTACTCATTTGAAGGGGACTAAGAACACATGACATCTACTTGAAATCCAGACCTAGATTGGATCCTGGACCTATAAAGGGCAGACCGGAATAACTGATTACATTTGAAGCGTTCTGCGGATTTGACAGTAATAGCAGATTACTGTTACTTTCCTGATCATGACCGCACTGCAGTTATATAGGTGAGTCCTTGTAATTCTTGAGAAATGGATACTGAAGTACTGAGAAGTCTTAGGCCAGCCACCATGTCTAGTTAATTCTCAAATGGTTCAGAAATGATCACAGGGTGGTCCAGTGGTTAAGAATCCGCCTTCTAACGCAGGGGACAAGGGTTCAACCCCTGGTCTGGGAACTGAGATTCCACATACCACGGGGCAACTAAGTCTGTGCACCACAACTAAGACCTGACTCAGCAGAAAACTAATAAATAAAATTAAAAAAAAAAAAATGTACAAGTCAGAGGGTTTTTTAAAAAGTATATCTTAAAAATGATCATGGTTAGAGAATCTGGGTAAAGGATACACAGGAGCACAAGGGAAAACATACATGTAATTGAGCCACACTACCAGGATACATGTGTAAAAGTTCATGATCTCCTAGATTCCACAGGGTTTCTATTGGCTCCTTTCCCCAGGGAAAATTGTAGTAAAGTTTGTTTCCTTTTCGGCCTGCTTCATCCTGACAATCTCCACTGCTGAAGTTAGATGGACTCACAGCAAACTGGAAAGGAAAATTTGTCTTATTAACATATTGAAATAAACATTAAAAAGTAAAGTTGCTTGCAGCAACTGAATGAAATGGGTCAAGTTCCATATAAGAACTGTTAAGTTGAATTAAATATGAATGCCTATACTGTTAAAAATACTGTTTTTTAATCTGAACGAATTACAGAGAATAACTGCCGATGCTATTTAGCCTTTCTGTGGTCAAGAAGGGAAGGAACCATGAACAGAAGAAAGTATCACATACCACTCTCATCCTTCCATAAGCCTGAGTATTTGTGATCATTTCATTTACTTTAGGTGAGTATTTGGAGATTCTGATAGAGTAATAAGACAACAGCAAGACAAAAATGCTTACTTCCACTTTTCTCTCTTAGGCTTACATTGAAACCTGATTATAAATTACAGGACCATTTGACTAACATGGAGAGTTCATGGAGGTTGGGAGGAAAAGCTAAAGCTGTAAGAGTGGGCAAGGGTCAAACTGTATACCAGTCAGGAATGCCACGTAAGAGAATTTGAGCTTTATTTTGTTGAAGTCTTACCAGCAAAAGTTTCTGACGAAAACATCAACAAATACCTTTACCAAAGTAACTTTGTCTTACAGAACAATGAAAATCATTACAAAGAGTTATTATGTGTACTTGTTAATTTTTATAGCCATCTCATAAATATAACATAGCTACATCAAATAAAATTTCATTTATTATAGAGAAGTATTACTTCTTACTTGGACAATTTGCCTATTCATTATAAAATTAAAGGGTAATTATTGCAGTACCTTTCTCCACCATAGGAGTCGATGACGTAACCAGAAATCAAGCCACTGGCTTGCAGTTCTTGCTGAAGTAAACCATACCAGAGAAGCTTCAGTCTTTTCACCGATTCTTTGGCTATCAGAAATATAAGATAATCATTCATTTGAAAATCATATAATCTATCCCAAAGTGAAAGTGTTTAAACACAAGGCCAAGTTATATGCCATTTTCTGTGTACCTTTTAACACCATCAGGTGTCTGCTTAGTATCAGACACAGGGTGAAAACACACTCCAATCTGAGCAAGGCCAAAAGGCAGCCTCTTGTTTATCAGATCCAGGTAACTAACATAGTGCTCCAAGGCACCTGTTGAAAAATAAATCAATCACTGTATAAATCTGTGTTATAAACCCAACCATTTTGGTCAATTTATAGACAAATTCATAATATAAGGCTAACATAGCAGTGAGTAACACCGAGCTAAAGTAGATTTTAGTTGATTACCACAATTTCAAGGAGTGCTCTCCAACTTTTCAGTTTGAACATTTTCAAATCTACAAGAAAGTTGAAAGAATACAATAAACATCTGTAAATCCTTCATCTAGATTCACCAACTGTAAACATTTTGCCACATTTCTTTTTCTTGTTCACCACAAAACATTTCAGCAGGCACCTCCTAAAATTAAAACTATTCACTGTACACCTTTATTACACCATTAATCATGTCATGATTTCATCTAATATATGATCAATATTCTATCGTCTGTCACCCCAAATGCCATTTCTTGCTGTCTTTTCCTCCCTAATTAAGGTTAATGCTCTGCATTTTGGTTAGGTTTCTTAAATCACTCTAAATCTAGACTATTTCTCTGACTTCTCCAACTCTGCTTTTAATAACACTGACTTTTGATTTGAGTACAAGCCAGTCACAGATTAATCTCAAATTAGACTTGTCTGAATGTTCCCTTATGATTTAATTTGGGTTAATCATTTTTAGCAAGGATACTACCTAGTTGATATGTTGTGTCTTATTGCATCCTAATAGGAGGAGTCTGAGTCTGAAGTCGCTCAGTCGTGTCCGACTCTTTGCGACCCCACGGACTGTAGCCTAGCAGGCTCCTCCGTCCATGGGATTTTCCAGGCAAGAGTGCTGGAGTGGATTGCCATTTCCTTCTCCAGGGGATCTTCCCGACCCAGGAATCGAACCCGGGTCTCCTGCATGGCAGGCAGATGCTTTACCGTCTGAGCCGAACCTAGTATCAAATGATCCCATTTCTAATGAAACCAGATTCAGATTAACTAGTTAAGGCAGTGAATATCCATTCCCCACTATTATCCTACTCCCCAAAAATCTTCCACCCAATCTTTTAGAATTCACTGATGACCCCTGTTTGAATTATTGTATCAAGGATTACAAAAGTAGTTTTTCTATTCTAGCATTCCTTCTATATTTACTGTACAGCTCCTATTAAAACAAACTCTCTTCAACTCATCTTTCTACCAAGAGCCTTAATTATACCAAGAGCCTTAATTACTTATTTTTTTCATTAACACTGTGGCTTAGATTTTTATTTAATGTGTTCTCATCCATTACCATCAATATTTATTTTAATGTTCAATTTGTCCCAAATTTAGCCAGTGGGAATCTCCTTCAAGCCAGTATCTATGTCCTTTTATCATAA
Organism: Redunca redunca; assembly: GCA_006410935.1. Taxonomy (NCBI): domain Eukaryota; kingdom Metazoa; phylum Chordata; class Mammalia; order Artiodactyla; family Bovidae; genus Redunca; species Redunca redunca. The sequence goes on from SJYQ01095399.1 coordinate 61,593, forward strand.
ATCCACTTCTGCTCCTTGGAAGGAAAGCTATGACATACCTAGACAGTGTATTAAAAAGCAGAGACATCACTTTGCCAACAAAGTTCTGTATAGTATAGTCAAAGCTATGGTTTTTCCAGTAGTCATGTATACATATCAGAGTTGGACCATTAAGAATAGGCTGAGTGCCAAAGAACTGATGCTTTTGGATTGTGGTGCTGGAGAAGACTCTTGAGAGTCCCTTGGACCACAAGGAGATCAAAGCAGGCAATCCTAAAGGAAATCAACCCTAAATATTCATTGGAAGGACTGATGCTGAAGCTCCAATACTTTGGCCACCTGATGGGAAGAGCCAACTCAATGAAAAAGACCCTGATGCTGGAAAAGATTGAAGGCAAAAGAAGAAGGGGATGGTGAGATAGTGGGATGGCATCACTGACTCAATGGACATGAATCTGAGCAAATTCTGGGAGACAGTGAAGGACAGGGAAGACTGGTGCACTGCAGTCCATGGGGTCGCAAAGAGTCAGACACAACTTATCGACTGAACAACAATACTTAATCTTCTAGTAATTTTTTTGCTTTCTAGCACCATAAATTGTCCCAAAGTCACCTTATATTGTCCCTGCCCCAGACCTGTAATGAGCCATTTCTCCAAGTACTGGTTCCTTTTAGAAACTTAATTCTAGGTGTGCTCATTGCTATTGTCATTGTTTCTAGGCCTTTTCAACAAAGAAAGTTAGGAAATAGTATTTTTAAAATAAGTTCATACTGATAGTCAATTCAAATTTAATATTACAAAGTTTATCCTTATCTGCTTTGTACCTTTTTCCTCACAGTGAAAATCCTGGTTCCTAATAAATCTATCTATCCATGGGTCTATTTGCTCAGAGTTGGACACAACTGAGCAGGCATGCACAAAATATATGTAAAATAGCTTCATAACTATAATTCTAACATTTCTACTGAGAATAAATCAAAGTTGAAGATTTCTTACACTTAGGTTATATCTCACTAAATGACGACACTGTGTTCAACAGTTACTGAGATTTCCACTTCCCATAATAATTGGCAAGCTGGTTGACAAGAAAAGCTTGGCCGAGAAACTTTAAAAAATCTGTTTAAAGACACAAGAGAGCTATCAAGGCAGTAAGGACTGAGGGTCCAAGATTTGGAGAGAAAGGTAGAGAGAGAGGCGAACGCAACATTTAGTGTTGCTTTTCCAATCTGAAGTAGCAGAGCTGAGAAGCTGAAACGCTGACATCGTATGGAGCTGGGAAGTATAAAAATTGTAGTCCGAAGGTCGTAAGAAAGAGAGGCCCTGGCAAACACCCCAGCCTTTCACTAGGGACACCTAAAGGGTGGCCTTCTAGGGGTAAAGTGAAAACGAAGCTGTCAATGAACTTTCTGGATAAATATGCCCTAACTTCTGCCCAAAGCAAAAGTAATCCCCACCTGCTAGCCCACAGATGGAAGAAAATGTCACCCAGAGCTTCAATTTATCTCTACAATTAACACACAAATTACTTAGAAAATCAAGAGAAAAGTCCAAATGAACAAAAGTCCAGAGTAACACAGATACTAGAAACAGACATAACTGAGTTATCAGACCAGACTTTAAAATGTGATCAATGTGTTCAAGAAAGTTGGTAACAAGATGGGGGAAGTCTAACATATGCGTAGCTAATCACAGAACAGAAGAAAGAGAATAGGGCAGTATCGATCTTTGGAGATATAATGGCTGAGAATTTTTAAAAACCATTCATACCTAGATCAGTTCAGTCACTCAGTCGTGTCCGATTCTTTGCGACCTCATGGACTGCAGCACGCCAGGCTTCCCTGTCCATCACCAACTCCTGCAGTTTACTCAAACTCATGTCCATTCAGTCGGTGATGCCATCCAAACATCTCATCCTCTGTCATCCCATTCTCCTCTCTCCTTCAATCTTTCCCAGCATCAGGGTCTTTTCAAATGAGTCAGCTCTTTGCATCAGGTGGCCAAAGTATTCATATACAGAGGCTACCACAATAGTTGACATGAAATAAAGAAGGCAAGGGCATGGGGCATAGAAAGAAATGGCAAACTGGTACTTGAAAGCTAGAAGCACTGGACAACCCAAAGATTAGGCAAATAATGGATTTAAGTTTCTTAAAGGGAAGAGAATGTCTGGCTCATCAATAAATACTTTCATGAATCAAAGACAGCTATGTTTCATTTTCTCATAGGAAAGAAAAAATTGATTTGTTTTGGGACACGGTAATGAAAAGTGATTTAACTTCCCCAAAGGAAAACCATCGTGAATAATTAAAGTAGTTCAAATCAAAATTGTCACATTTACTCAACAGTTTAAGTTTGCCTTAGTTTACTAAGGAAATCTTTAAAAGGTTATAATATAGGTACTAATTTTCAGAGACCATGGACATTGGTTATTTCAAATTACTTCCTAGTACACTTAATTAAAAAAAAAACGGCAAGGATAACATGTTGCAAAGATGAGATGCTTTAAAAAAAAAAAAAAATCTGATTCCACCCCCCGAAGGATCTCTACTATCATGTTCTATTTAACTTTAAAGGTATACTGTGCCCTGCAAAGTTCTGTGTATTCACTCAAGAATCACTTATAAAACTTGATCAGTCGTATTATTCTGCCAATTCAAAAATTACCTGAAGGGCTCTTCAAACAACAGATTATGTAGATCAGTAAGAAAAACGGAGGGAGGGCATTTTCCTGTTACTCTGGAAAAACGAGTTCTTTTTTTCTTAATTTGGCTATGCGGCATATGGGATCTTAGTTCCCTGACCGGGGATCAAAGCCACACCCTTGCACTGGAAGCTTGGAGTCTTAACCACTGGACCACCAGGGGAAGTCCCAAAACGAGCTCTTGCTAAGTCTTTTGTGTGTTTAAAAAAAAAAAAAAAGAGTAACTGTGGAAATACTTGTTAGTATTTTAGTAACAATGAACCAACGATTCAAACACGCGATTTAACTTAGGTCCTCATTCTAGGACTATTCAATTGAACTCCAAAATACTACGGTTGCCTTGGGAAACTGACAGCTTTACTAGATCCTTGAACCAGATTCTTTTAAGAAACGATAACGATGCCATGAACCAGTTGTCTCCAAGGTAGCAAGATTGTCAAGAAACCCAACTACGTCAAGAGGACAGATCCAGGTAATTTCCTTTCCACGTGACTAGACGGCCAGTTGCAATTCGTGAAATCGAGCGAGATTGCCTTTCCACCCCGACACCTATTTTGAAGCATGAAATCGTGAAGCATACCGTGAAGAAGGTTCTCCCGTAGTTTCCCAGAAGTGTTTAGTAAGTTCTCAAGAAATGCTACTAGCTGTTCCTTACTCAGCTCTTTGTCTTGCAAGATTTCGCGCAGCGTTTCTGCAGAAACTAACCTGAAGCCATTGTCCACGGGCAGCGAAGGACCTGGTTCACGATGGAGGGCGTCTACCGGGAAGACCTGCTCCCTGAACACCACCACCGAGGACCACCATTCGGCCGCCAGGTTCTTCCGCAACTCTATGCCCAAGGGGCCAAGGCCGGGGTGGCATCCGTTTAGAAGAGAATCTCGGCTAAGCTGCTGCTTGGTGCCACTGAGGAAACGTCTCTTCTGACAGATCTCTACCAGCGCCTCACTCCCCTCACCACCAGACTCGGGGGCCTCTCTCGGCTCGTTTCGGAGTAGCTCCGCTTGCGACGTCAGGGGCCCTATGGAGCCGGTCCCTTGCGACAACCGCTCCGGCTGCCTCCCATCTACTTGACCCCCAAACCCAGACAACAGGCACCGGCAGACTCTCTGGCAGGCTCTGATGGCTGGAGCAGAGCGCATCGCCCTCGGGTGTTAAAGAGCACAGTCTCCTACTAACTGGCAGATCCCAAAAAACCGCCACAACGGTGCGAGCCCGGGGGTCCAGTTGCGCAGGCGCGACGGAAGTGAGCGTGAGCAGAGACCGGTCCCGCCCACGGAAGTACGTCACTGCGTTCCGGCTGCCGCCGCCCCCTCCTTTCGTCCGGGGGAATACAGGATTTCTCTCCTTTCCTCAAGGTCTAGATCCTTCGGACTGCTGCTAGATCATTGCCATCTGCTTTTTACTATCCCGCTGTTGCCAAGTAGAATCAGCTTTACTTTCCTGTTTGCTTTTGCCAAAATACCTAGGTGTTCTGCACATTTCCGTTTGCGTACACCTCATTTAAATGGTAATTTGCATTCTCAACGTAGCGTTACCAAAAACAAACCTTAGCTCTTTTTAAAAAAGGTTGTAGTCCTGTATGTTGAGACTAGGCCTCTTGTGCATCTCTACTAAAAATGCTGTCGCCATCCTCCCTGCCCTCTCCGTTAAGTACGTGCGTGGGGAGTTGTGACGAGAAAGTATAGTCCCTTTGTATGTATTAAAAGGAAGCCCTTGGCCACCTGAAAACACTTCAAAAACTGCTGAGAATGGCCCAGAAATATTAAAAACTCCAGGTTAATGTGGACGCACCAGACAGCCAAGCACTGGGGTACACTGCAGTTGTTCTCCCAGAGGGCCCTTAAGACCCTTCCAGAGCTCGAAACTCCACACTTCCACTTAAAAAATAGCAGCCCTGAAAAAAACTGCCCAAATAGTGGTATAGCCCAGATTAAAGAAAACAGTTTATTTCAAAACGCATTATAGTTCTACTTCCCACTTTCCTATAAGTGGCTAAGACTAACCCAGGTGGAAGAACTACTGTATTCTACTAGAATACCAGGAAAAGGCAGTTCATGAAGAGGAAGGCAGTTTATGAAGAGGATGGTCTAGCAACTGAATTAAGAGAACACAGGAACAGTGAAAATTCATCACGTTAGTGTGTGACAGGTTCAGAAAAATCTTCCATACAAGAACACGTGGAAGTCTGTTAAAAGTCAGTAAAACAGTATATATGAAAAGCGACTGTATGAACAGCAAAACTGGGCATTAACGTGTTTTCCACTCCCAGAAAACACACACAAGGCCTACAACGCAAATAAATAAAAGAGAGAATGGGGAGAAAAATCACATTTATTAAGACAACCACAGGCTGGACACAACACACATGCTAAAAAGTGGACCGTCTTTTAAAACTTATTTCAAAGGTAAATTGTTTTCCACAGCCCCACAATCATTCCAGTGTTTACAAATTAAAAGGCCCACCTTAGACATTAAACAGTAATATGTAATACTCCAACCTACCCCAAAAGCTCCTTTTAAGAGTCATAACCAATGACTATCATGCTATTGAAAACTGTTAAATTACTAGAGGGTCGATCAGTTTTCAATGTCAGTCCTAAAAATACCATTCCTTGTCTTGTCCCTGGAAAATTCTAGTTTGTTTTACATTTTAGAGGTAAGGCATTAATACCAATTAAAGCCTAAATAACCATAGTTTAAATGAAGTCTCACAAAATCCTATCCTCTCCTTGCAAACCTGAGAAGACATTCAAATGAAGTATTAAGGTTGGTGAGACACAGTTAAAGCTACCCACCAGATATTTTCAGCAATAAACCCATGTTGACCCTAACAAAAGGACCTGTATCACAGTCACTGTGCTCTGAGTAATGTGGCTTCCTCTAGATTAACCCATTAAATTTGAGGATGTCTTTCATCCTATTTTACATTTTTAAGTCCTCCAGAGTTCCCTCAATTACTGGGCATTCATGACTCCACTAGTTAAGAGCCCCAGGAGGCCTATGAAGACTAAGACTAGCCTTTCTCTACTACCCCTGGCAGAACACAGAACCTGAATTCAATCTTAGCTTCTGGCCAACATCTTCAAGGGTGTAGTCTTTCAGCCTCAGTAAATAATAGTGCAGCCCGGAGCAAATAATCTCTCTCGAAGTTATTTGACGACTGTTCCCAAATTACAAATTTGCAAAAGGAACAAAGTCATCCATAGTCTCACTAAGCAATCTAAGGGTGGGGCTCTACACTTGTTTCCTGTTTTAGTATCTCCTTTCACCATTTAAATGACTATTTAAATAACTCACCTGATTTGGGGAGGCACCAAAAGAAAGCCTTTATGCAATTTAGCCTAGAACTGCTAATCAACCTAAATCAATTGCATTTTAGCCCTTGCAATAGGAATAGATCACTTTAAGAAGGGCCTTCTGATCTCCCCACTTCCCAAAATGAAATTATAGAAAGGAGCAATTTTAGTTTTATGATTGAAAAAAAAAAGACCATTACATGACATTATATATGTAAAATAAAGTACCATTTCCACTTAATTCAGTCTTCAAATATTTTTTATTGGAAGGCCATGCATTGCCTTCATTTATTGTATTTCAAATCACTGTACATTACTTTTGTGAAAACACTGCCTGCATTTTCTAGTACAAAAAAAACCTAAAAATTGTTTCAGGAATGTAGAGAAATATCCAACTTAAATAGCGAAAAAGTGCACCATAATTACTGCTGCACTGCAGTCATTTCTGCATTTCCCATGTTTCTTAAATAACTATCTTGTCTGATAACACACAATATAAAGAGCAATTATGAAAAACAGACATTTACATATACTTCTAAAGTCTTATTGAGAATATCCTGTTGGCATCGGATAACCAATCATAGGCGCAGCTGCAGTAGCAGGATATGCATATGCCTGTTGGTTCATACCATTGTGCATATTTGGAACGTTACTTCCATATTGCTGAGTGCTATCATAACCGTTCTGGTAAGTCCCTGTTGGATTACCAGTCCTAAAACTGGTCTGTATACCAGCAGACACGAAATTACTTCCAAAGCTCCCATTGGTGTAATTTGCAGCACTGTAAACACCATTCTGAGTTTTTGCCCCAAAATCTCTCTTAAGCAGACTAGAGTAACCGCGGTCATAATTTTCCCTGTCTCTAAATGTATTAAATCCACCCCTTTTGCCCGCAGAGTATCTGTCCCGCCGGTCATCCTTCATGCCTCCTCTACCCCTGGATCGACCTGTCAAGAAAAAAATTGCCAACCGGTTATTTCCATGGAACCAATCATTACTAACACAGAAAAGAATCTGGTAGCTCTATTTCAGAATATTTTCTCAACTTCTTTTTGCCCTCACCCACCAATCCCATCCAAATGGACTTGTTAAGAATCATGTGACCCCACACCCACCAACACATCTTACCAAAGGTTGGTCTTACCTGAACCTCTGTCTTCGACCAACTGAAGCAACTTAGGATTAATTGCTTGATTAGCTTCCCGAAGCACAGAGATAAGGTCGCTCACTTGCTTTATGTTATTAGGTGTAAAGAATGTGTATGCTGTGCCTGTTTTGGTACTGCGAGCAGTTCTTCCAATTCGATGAATATAATCCTCTGAGGAGTTAGGGTAGTCATAATTGATGACAAATTTCACATCTTCCACATCTGTAAGGTGTTGCAGTGTGGCAAAATAGCAATGTACAGGGTTTTGCACACCACAACAGCCAGACCAAAAATAAAAAGTTAGACAATTGTATTCCCAAGAAGGTATGGGCTGCAAAAAATACAGTTAAAATGGTTATCCATTCCCTGTAGGAATACCATTGAGGTTGAAAGGGGGGAAGAAAAAAAAAAGAAAAAGCACACGTCATCTGTATACCTTATTACCCACCCAATGATGGAGCGTGTCAGAAGGACGTGTGTATTTCCTAACATTCCCAAATTAGCAAGTCCCCTTACAGATCATCAAGTGACATCTGAATGCTTCTGCGCAGTAGGGCCACTTAAAAGTTCACAGCAACCTCCTCGTGTGCTCTCATTTTGAGGACCTTTCAACAAAAATGTACATGGTCCTTTGCATTACACACTTATCAGAAGTTCAAAATTCTGGCCACACTGCTTGTCTTGCCAAGACCTTACAACCGCAGCTGCAAGAAAAACATACCTGTCCCCCAAAAGTTGTTTTTATGCACTGTGTCTCGTCTAGGCAAGCGCTTCCAAGAAGCCAGGATTCACTTGAGAATGTGTCTCTCTCTGGCAGGTCTCGACATGACGACTACTGTGTAGGTGAGGGAGGAACTTTCAAAGCACTGCTTTTTTTCCCACTGACTACGTGTGAGAAGTTGCTCCTGCTCTAGATCTTATGTGCCAGTACTCACCAATTTGTAAAGGCTTTTAGTACCTTTTAAAGCTGCTCTCTCCATTTCAAACTTGAACAAAAATTTCATTGAACATTGAAGTTTGGAAATATTTCTTCGACATTTCAGCAAACTCACTGAAACTCAAAGACCCACAGATCACAGTAAACAGTTTGAAACAATGCTGTACCATGGCAGTCATGCAAAGCATGGGACAGAAGAAATACCACGGCAGTGAACTGTGAGGATAACTTCCATTTTTTTCCCCCGGAGAGAACAGTTTACGGGGCAGAGGTGGTATGTTCTGCCTTTTGAAGATTACTGGCACACTTTCAGCTTTTCACCTCTCTAATCGACTGGAAGCAGCCAGCCGATCACTAGTCCTCCATCCCCCTCGAGTCCTCCGATTGTCATGCCTAGGCCTTGCCACAAAGACTGCACCTTTATATGAAAAAAACTTAGAAAAAATGCAGAGGTTAAAGAAAGCAATAAACTTTCTTTAAAAAAAATTATATGGGTGTCTTCTGGGAAACCAAGCCATGAATTCGAGTTTGTACTAACCTAGCCCTCTGGAGGCCACATCTGTAGCAATCAGAATAGGAGCCTTTCCATGTTTGAATTCTGCAAAGGAAGGCACATATATAGCCATCAATATAAATGGTATTCTAAGTCTTTGGGGGGTGGGGGTGGGACCCCACACTTAAAATACTTACCATTTAGAACCCAGTCACGTTCCTGTTGACTCTTGTCACCATGGATACCCATGGCAGGCCACCTAAATTAAAGAAAAGTTACATTAAGAGACTGGCATTTAAAACCTTATAGATTTTAACATGTGCTTTAACCGTTTTGGTCACAAACCCTTTTAACTCCATCTGAAACAAGGTATACAGTCTTTCCTAGACATATATACTACCAGATAATTTCCATCTTTGAAACTCAGAGCTATCAACCCTGATTAAACTTTGCTCCTTCTCCTGAACTCAGCTCTAACAAATATCTGCTTTAGTGGAGGACAACCACACATACCCATCTCTCCTCATTTTTCTAGTGAGTTCATCACATCTTCTTTTGGTTTCAACAAAAACAATGGTTTTATTCTCCTTTTCACTCATGATCTCTTCCATTAGACGAATAAGCCTTGAAAGAAAAAATATTCTCAATTTTTTAAAAAGTTCACGGTTATGAGCGAAACACCAACTTTTTTACTCACAGGGCTACAAGAGAACACCTGCTTAACCCTCTAAACCGTTCTACCCTTTACCCTTAAGCCACAAGACAATACTCTTTCTGTTAATATAAAATATAGTGACAGCCAATTACCTAAAGGAAGCAAAACAATTCTCAGCCTAACAGATTTCAAATTAGTATTTAGATTCCACCCAACTGAAAGTCACTTTTAAGATAACTTGTGAAACAGTGACTCAACTTGTAAAGTTGTCTTCAGAGTTAGTCACTTACTTTTCATCCTTTTCTACGTCATGACACACATCCACAATCTGAAGAATGTTGTGATTTGCACTCAGTTCCAGTGCACCAATGTTTATATGAATATAGTCTTTTAGGAAATCTTCAGCAAGCTGTCTTACTTCTTTTGGCCAAGTAGCACTCCACATTAGGGTTTGCCTATCAGGCTACAGATTTTTAGATTAAAAAAAAAAGTCATTGTATTTCAAGAACAAATTGATAGCTTAGTTAGAAGACATGACAACATTTAAAGGGCACTCACTCTGATCTGGTCCACAATCTTCCTTATTTGGGGTTCAAATCCCATATCAAGCATTCTATCTGCTTCATCAAGGACAAGGTAGGTGGTTCTTCTTAGATTGGTTTTCCCACATTCTAAAAAGTCTATCAGTCTTCCAGGTGTTGCAATACAGATTTCCACACCTTTAATTAAACACACAAATGTTACCCTGACATCCAGAACTTTCTGCATGACCAGTGACAAATAAAACCTTTCTGGTTACGTACCTCTCTCCAAGTCGCGTATCTGCGGCCCCTTGGGAGCACCGCCATAAATGCAAGTCGACTTCAGGCGGCACGCTCTGCAGTATTCAGCAGCCACCTGCTGCACCTGCTGGGCCAGTTCCCGGGTAGGCGCCAGCACCAAGCACTAGGAAAGGGGAAGTGGAACACCTTCAGGAGACCACTCAATTTTAAAGTGCTAATTCACTGCTGCTACACTGGCAGGTGATTTACACTGTTAATACTCAAAGCAGCTTTTTGTCCATTCCTACACTGAAAAACATAACTCTCTATATAAAACCACCATGATTTTCTTTTGCTGTATATTCTACAAATCTCTACACTTTTAACCAAGTTAAGAAAATACAATGTACACTTACAATAGGCCCATCACCTCTCTCTAGGAATGGCTGATGATTGATGTGGACAATGGCAGGCAGCAAATACTATACAAGAAAAAAGCAAACAAAAGAAGTCATATTAAAAAACACTTCTGGTTTCTTTTAATTCCCAACCCATTTTCTTCAGGACCTGTCACCTAACTCAAAGTTCCCCAAACTTACAGACAAAGTCTTCCCAGATCCAGTTTGTGCTACCCCAACCATATCCAATCCACTCAGAGCAACTGGCCATCCCTGGGCTTGAATAGCTGTGGGTTCAGTGAAGTTCTGCCTTGCAATCACATCCATGACATTTGCTGTAATGTTAAGAATTAAGTAAACATCAATAATGCCAAGAAAAAGGGATTTTTTTTTTAAGGTGGGGAAAACTAGCACTTACCAGGGAAGTTTGCCTCATAAAAATTCAGGACTGGCTTTGGGCAGTTATGACCTCTAACTGTAATTTCCTTGCTTCTTCTATATGTCTCTACCTCTTGCTACAAAAGAAATTATAAAAATTCAGTTATATCTCATGAGGACTGCCCCTAACTAAACACACAACCAATACACCTAAGTTAATAATTATCTACATTAACATTCCTTTAAGTTTGCAAGACATTTCTAGTCAAACTTAAAAGTCACTGAGTTATAAGCTGAAGAAACCACATGAAATTACTCACTGCTGTACGCCTAGCCAAATCAGGGTGTTCTTGATAAAAATTCTTCTCAAACTTGGGCAGCTCATCAAGATTCCACTTCTTTTTAACCAGTTTCTCTCCAGGGTTTCCAAACTTCTTTCCAGATAAGGGCCCTGCCCTACTACCTCCAAATCGAGGAGCACCAAACC
>SJYQ01095400.1:0-28584 GCA_006410935.1 Redunca redunca
TCTGACCCGGTTACAGACCTGTCTCTGCAGACAGGAGCAGGGCGGCACTTAACTCCCATCCTCTCCTTCCACCTGACTTCCATCCTTCAACAGTTTTTCTACCCTTTGTGATTAAACTGTCAGATGCTCTTGAGAAGCTCCCCCAGGAACAGACAGAAAGTCGCTTATACACAGCCCTTGATGGACAACTTCTCTTGGAGCAATTTTAATTGCATTTTGACTGCCATTTTGAGGGTTTACTATCAAAACCTTTTCTGGGTGGTGCAATTACTCCCAGAGAGTCAGGTACTGTAAGTATTTAGTGACTGCAGAATTTTCGACTAGGAAGTGTCCAGACACTAAAATAAATCCAAACAACTGAATCGCAGCCCCCGAGGCTCTGAGCACCATGAGTCCAGCCGGATGCCATTTGCGTCCCGGTTTCCACTAGCATTTCCTTGAACCCGTGAGACACCACACACACCAAGAAGACTTCAGCAACGGTGACTGCCACACCCGGCCCCCGCGAGCGGCCCCTCACCTCTTGATGAGCTTGATGGACCTGAAGGCCTCATCCATGTCCCCAATGGCCAGGAAAAAGCTGAAGTTGAGCATGGCATCTTGCGTGGGCTTGTCACAGTCCTCCAGCCCCACGAAGTCTCGCAGGGGCCTCCTGCCCACTGCCTGGGGGATGCACTGGGACCCAGAGTCCAGCTGGTCCTCCAGATTAGCTTCTCCTGGCTGGATGACAAAGGGCGCGGTCTTTGTGGGTCCTATCTGTGGGTCCCCGTGAAGCCAGTGTGCGCCCCAGGCCTCTCCCTGGGAAACCCTCAGCACAGACCCCACATTTAGCAACACTCTCGGCAAAAGCATCACACGTCTGCAAGCCCTTGAAGGCCAGAGCATGGGGCTCCAGCTTCAGACTGGGGGTGATGCAGGCGTCGGCATGCAGGGACCTGCGGCTGAGGCAGTGACATCATGAACATGTGAAAACCCTACCCCTCAGCTGTCTGTAAACTTCCTAGAAAGAGCTCTTCCTGTCACATCTGACCGTGTGCCCCTGCATGAGGTGCTAAAGCCATGCCAGCACCAATGCCTCCTGGTTCATTCCCACCTCTGGCTACAGGAGGGACACTTGCTAACACAGAAAACACAGAGCTCATGACACAGAAAACACAGAGCTCTTGTTGAGGCCTGATTTTAAGTCACCTTACACTAAAAGCCAAAAAAAAAAAAAAAAAACACAAGAAAAAGCCTGCACACTTCAGTTCTTCCGACAGGACAGTGAAGAAACAAGCGAAGAAGTGAAGCAGCAGGAAGCAGAGTGGGAGGGCACGGCAGAGCTCAGGGGAGCAGCTTAGGCGGCACCCCAGGTCCACAGGACCAAGGCAGAGCAACGGGCTGCAGCCTGCACAGGCACCTCAGGGCAGGGGGCTGGGGGCACCTGGCTGAGAACAGGTGGCTCAGCCAGCATCTCAGCTGGGCTGGAAGTTCTGCCGCCCATCACAGACGCACCCACCCCATCAGCACTGATCTCAGGGCCAAGGATGCCGATTTCAGGCCTGGGCGGGACCATGGGGATGCAGAGACCACGTCCCAGGGACGGCAAATAACTCATCCAAAATAGTTGGGGCGAGTACCTACAATGACCCTGTTTGATCAGAAATTTAAACACACATGAGTATGTAACGGGGAGTCCTTGTTGGCTCAACTGGTAAAGAGTCTGACTGCAATGCAGGAGACCCGGGTTTGATTCCTGGGTCGATTCCCTGGAGGAAGGGACGGTGTATGTGGCGCACACATTCAGGCTACAGATAGAACCTCTCCCTAGCTGTCCACAGCGGCACCTCTGGGGGCTGCAACCATGGAGATTTGCATCACCTCGGGTCTTTATTTCCTTATTTGCAGTTCCTGAATTTCCTACGGTGAATACAGGAATGGTAGTTCAGTCGATAAGTCATGTCCAACTCTTGCGACCCCGTGAACTGCAGCCTGCGAGGCTCCTCTGTGCATGGAATTCTCCAGGCAAGAATACTAGAGTGGGTTGCCATTTCCTTCTGTAGGGGATCTTCCCCACCCAGGACTGAACCCTGGTCTCCCTCATTGCAGGCAGATTGTTTACTGACTGAGCTTCCCTCCTGCAATGCGGGACACCTGGGTTCAATCCTGGGTGGGGAAGATCTTCTGGAGAAGGAAATGGCTACCCGGTATTCTGGCCTAGAGAAAAGAGTCAGACACAACTGAGCGAATATAAGAATAGGAACTTCTAAAAAAGCAGCTAGACTTAAAAAAAAAAAAGACAGAAAGGTGGAAGGACCCAGTGCTTTTGGGGGAGCCAGGTGGGATGCCCTTCAGTGGAGCTGCTGCCCACCTGCCCGCCCTCGACCTTCCCCACACGGACGGCAACGTTGGATCTGCTGGGATCTCAGGGGACAGCTCTGGGCACACACTTTGCTTGTGTAATGAGAGCCCCCGGGGAGGAGGAGGGCCCAAGGATACAGCCATGCCCTAGGGCCCACCTTTCTCATGAAGTAGTAGTGGGGCACCTGGATCCCCAGGAGCATCTGGAAGGCTGGGGGACGGGGGAAGCTGTCCTGCAACAGGAAGCCGTGCTCTTCTGAGACGAAGAAGGACAGGACCAGCACGTCTGCCTGTGGAGGGAAATGTCCTGTCTCAGTTCGATAGCAACTTTCCTGGTTCTTGTCTGATCCCACTTGTCCGACATTGCCAAGAAGTTTACATAAAACACAGAGAATGTAGAGCGGCTGACAGGCTGGCTCCCATATAACCCCACTCTCCCTGCTGAGGACACTACACACGACCCCTGTGGAACAAGGTAGGTCAAGAGAGGCGCACGCAAGAGGGTCAACAGGGCTTTGTCTGGGATCACTGGGTGTCCTGTAAAACAGGACAGTGTAAAGGGTGGAGTCTGGGCCCAATGAGGGGATGGGACTCAGAGTCACTGGTGTTGGGAGTGTTGGGGAGGAAGGCCCTGCAGAGAGGGGAGTGGGGTGGTGAGAGGGGAAGGCAGTGACCTAGGCTGAGGGCCCACTGATTGGGGAACGACTCACGGGACCTTCGTAACTGGACCCTATAGGATGCGCCCAGATCAAGGGAGACTCTGATCCCCGAGAGAAAATGTCATGTGGCAGAGGGTGGGGCCAGCTCTCAATGTCGACCCAGAGGGGAGAGGTGTCCCCCCACGTCCTAGGGGTGGAGACTGGCTCCCTACAACTTCCCCAGGGACCACATTGGGAAGACAGAGCCTGCCCTGCTTGCTGTCCAAACACACAGGAGACTGCATGAGGGGCGAGGGGCCCATACTGGCCTCGGCCAGCGTGCTCCTGTCCACGGGCTGCGGCGGGGCACCAGGCACCTCACGCATGGCTTCACACACGAACAGCCGGGGCTCGCTCTGATCCCAGAAGTGGCTCACGGGCACGAGGTCTGTCAGCCTCTCATCCTCCAGGGCCTGGCTCCTGAAAAAGAAAGAGAACTGCATGCACGGTACACCAAGGCCTTGAAGAAAGACTGGCAGGGACGCTAACGGCCCTCTGCACCCCGAGACCTGGGGCTGCCCATGGGCACTTGCATTGCAGCTCTTTCGAAAGCTCAAGTTCCTGGCCCATGACTCCAGAACCTCAGAGACAGATTAGATTCAAATCCCTGTGATGGCCCAGGAGAGCGGGCTTCTGTTTCACCTCTGGTCCCCACTGCTCATGATCACTGAGCTCTTCCAAGTATGGAGAAAACTTAGCAACAAACTACCTCGAAGCCAACAAGTAACTGAGCATCATTTTCAACATCTTTTTTCAACAAAGTCCTCCCAAACCACAGTCTTACTTCTTTGTCTCCTGCCCATTAACGGACAATGTCTCTCTCTGATCTATCTGTCCCGTCTTGAGGTCGAGGATGGTCACTGTGTCCATATCCACGTCATAGAAGCAGATTTTGGAATCGGGGCTATTGTCAGCCTAGGAAGAGAGAGCCGGAGCTCAGTGTGCCTGCTCACTGATGTTCCACACGTTTGGGAGAGGTGCCAAGGTCCAGACCGCGTAATTCCAACATCAGCTCATGTTCATCCCACTGAAATGGCTGTGGGTTTACTATTTTCCAGTTTCAGCTGATCCCCTGTAGTGGCTGGGCCCACCGCTGCCCTCCAGCCCTGCTTCTCTCCTCCCAGCTCTCACCAGGGTTGTAAAAATTTACTTGAGTCATCCACAGGGGTGGGATCAAGTCCCCCATTTAACACATTAGTTTGTGTTTACGGTACCTAGCAAAGTGCGTGGTACACACACGGCAGCGAACAACCCACTCTTGAATGAATGAGTGAATGAATCAGTGAATCGGTGAATGAGTTAGTAATGAAGGAATGAGTGTATGAATGAGTGAATGACAGAGGAGCACGTGAACAGACACTGATGGTGGGAAGGCACCAGCTCCTCTAGAACCAATGCCTCTGACACCTGGTTCCTTCACACCCACTCTCAAAGCAAGAGGCTCCAGGTCCTCCCACACTGGTCACCCCCGCTGCCCAGAGGCCTTAATCTGATGATGGAAAGAGGCAGAAGGGAAGAGGTGAGGGTCTCTCCAAGAACCACTGCTTCTGATGACACAAGGAGTGAAATGAAGGAAGGTGGGGAGGTGGAGGGAGCTCCAGGGGGTGGAGGGGGTGCCAGGGCTGCAGGAGGGGGAGGGCAGGCGGGGCAGCGCACGTAGGGACCCACCTTGCTGAGGAGGAGACTGATCTTGCTGCCGCTGGCATTGCATCTGAGCGAGGTCAGGCCCCCCACGCCCGGGACCAGCTCGGCCAGGCTCTTGCAGCCGCAGTGCACCTTGGCCTCTCTGCAGGGAGGGAGGCGGTCTCAGTGGCCCTGCTGGGACAGCAGGCGAGCCCTTCCCCTTGGGCCTGGAACCTGGGCCCAGCGGCTCTCACTTCAGGAACGGGAGACTCAGGAAATGGGCTGGGCTCAGAAGACAGGGTGAGTTTTCACTTTTACATTTTTTGGTGGGGATATAATTGACACACACATTATCTGAGTTTCAGGAGCACAGTGTTAACAGTCTGCTATTTGTGTGGCTGAGGTTTTAGGGTTCTGTTTTCGTGAACAGGCAGGAGCACTATCTCGTCCCATCACAGACAGGAGCAGCTGATTACAGAGGCCACGCCATCCCCACAGCATGGCTGTGGGCTCTGCTGCCCATGCTTCGTTACAGCCACGTGTTCTTCCACTGTGTGGACAAACTCAGATTTATTACACTAGTCCCCTGCTTAGCTGTGTCGAGTTTGGTGCCTCCAGAAACAAAACTGGCTTGTAGAGGTAGCTCACCATGACTTTCTTTACTTTATTCACATTTCCTTACTTTCCCCCTAGTGTTCTCTTTCTGCCCTGGACCCCCATCCAGGCCTCACATGACATCTAATCATCTTGTCTCCCTGGGTCCCTCTGGGCTGGGACAGAGCCTCGGGCTCCAGGCTCATCTTGTGTATTTCTTGCCTAGGCTCAGAATCCATTCCAGCATCAATCTCCAAGGAGCCCACTCCCCTTCCTGCAGGAGGACTTGGACCCAGATCTGGGCATGGGGTGTGCTTATGGTTCCCGGGGTGTTGCTGCTCCCAGACCCCGGTGGCGGACAGACCAGGCCGTGTGCACTGACTGGTACCTGCACACGTACCTGCCTCCACCTGCATCGACATGAAGCCACACCTAGCTCCAGACTCAGGTCTCCACCTTGGATGCATTCGCTCAGGGATCACTCATCCTCCTCCCCTGATGACTTGGAAACCACCCCTCAGGTGAGAAGCCGGCTCCCTGCCAGTCCGCATCCTGACACTCAGCTGCTCACGACCAGCCTGGACGCCTCCCTGCGCCCGTGGGAACTGACTTTATCAGCAGAGTGCATGCGGCCCCTCAGCCATTAGTCTCAAGGCCCTGCTCGGCCCCAGGGTAACCAGGGCAGCTCCTGGGGCAGAGGGAGGCAGTTCCACACGCTCATGAACGGGGGTTGTCCTGCCTTGTCTGCCTTCCATCCTGGGCCCCCCTGAACTGAAAGGTTGTTTTAATTTGCAGATACTAACGCTCACTGTGAGCTGTAAAGGTCTGTGGATTTTGGCAAACGTACTGTCACGTGTGTACCACACAGTGACGCTGCTCCCTACTTCATGCAGAGATTAAGACTTTAAACCAAGACATCACGCATTTCCAACAGGAAAGTGCACATTAATGTTGAAACGAGAACGTAAACAGTCTGCTGCCCCCATCTGTCTTCTACCCATTGCATCGTCTCCCAACACATTTAAAATACTTTTATTTGGACAAAAACTGTACCTTCGGGAAAGATCAAAGATTTTAAAGTGAGCCAAGTCCGTCCCTACAACCAGGAAAGTTCCACAGATGTCCAAGAAGCATGGGTTCCCCTCTGACTCGGAGAACGGCAGGAGCTGCTTCACAGTCCCCTAAGGAAAAAGGAGGCGACAGGGACCTCAGGGGGGCTTTAGTCACAGGCCCCAACCCTTGCTGGAGTCTCACCCCACGAGGGAGGACAGGCCCTGTCATCAGGGAATCCCTGGGGCTTCCGGTCAGTGGGGAGGTATAGAGCAGCCAGGTCAACAAGCAGGTACACACGACTCAGCCTGAGCACGTGCAGACAGGTGACGGGAGGGAGGCTAAAAGAAAACTATCTAGGCGGCAGCATGTGGAATTCCATCCGCTCAGGTCGATGCAGGAGATGCTGCCCACAAGGTCTTACGTTAATGCCCCAATGAAGCTGACTGTGTGGCTAGTGGTCACCTCTGGGGGAGGCCATGAGTGGAAGGGGTGGTGATCATGTCCCAGGTATGTCCATCTGTGAAAACTCATGAGCCGCACGCACAGCATGCCTACTTTCTTGTGTGTCCATCATATGCTGGTAAATGCCTGAGAACAGGTCTTGTCTGGGGGGCAAGTTGAAGTGAGCCTAGGGGGAAGGGGCCACCCATTGGAGAGCTGCACTGGCCTTCCAGGAGGAGGAGGAGCCGGGTGGCAGGAAGGAAGGTGGGCCCTGAGGTGAGCAGTGAGCAGACACCACACTGGGCATCAGTGCAGGCCAAGGGAACAGTCAGATTTTGTTCTACATGAAACTGGAAGACTCTGGAGGGTTCTGAGCCAGAGGTGACATAAAATCATTTATGTTTTAAAATGTTGTTCTTACAACACATCCCAATATTGTTATTTTGGAAAGAGTGACCAGAGTCAGGCCTGGGCAGAGCTTATGCTTTTGGGTGTCTAATGTATGGATTGACCCCTCTCCTTGGAGCTGAGATGGGTCCCCGGCTCAATCTGAAACAGGAGGGAAGGCGGCAGGGCACAACTTATGAAAGAATGACATAACCCAAGGACACAACATAAACCAATTAGAATCAAATGGGTCCAACGTGACAGACTCCACTTCCCTGTGGCTCAGACGGTAAAGAATCTGCCTCCAATTCAGGAGACCTGGGTTCGATCCATGGGTCAGGAAGATCCCCTAGAGAAGGGAATGGCAACCCACTCCAGTATTCTTGCCTGGAGAACTCCATGGAGAGAGGAGCCTGGCAGCCTCCAGTCCATAATGTTGCAAAGAGTCGGATATGACTGAGCGATTAACACTTTCACTTTCACTTTCAAAGTGGCAGACAAGTCAGCTTCCCCTAGACTTTGATCCTCAATCAGCAAGCTAAATGACCACCCAAAGGCACTATGACAGTTCCAAGACACCAAAAGTCAAAAGACCAAAAAGTGGGTGGTGGCCCAATTCCTGGAAATCTCCACCCCTTCCCCCAAATAGCTGGAATAACCTTCCCACTCATTAGCTTATGAATCACCCAGCCCATAAAAGCTAACCACACCATATTTCAAGGCCCCTGCACTTGCCCTCCATGACGGCCCACACTGCCTGTGGAGTGTTTCTCTCTGAATAA
Organism: Redunca redunca; assembly: GCA_006410935.1. Lineage (NCBI taxonomy): Eukaryota > Metazoa > Chordata > Mammalia > Artiodactyla > Bovidae > Redunca > Redunca redunca. The sequence goes on from SJYQ01095400.1 coordinate 7,919, forward strand.
ACCCATTTCTTACCTATTATTTTGTCTCTCAATGAATTCTTTCTGTAAGGAGATATCATGAACCTGAGCTTTATCAGATCCTGAAACTAGGTCTGTGACCTCAGTGGGAAGACTGTGGGTTTTGGCCAGTTTGAGTCCCAGCATGTGGGTTCAAGTCCCACTCTGAGGTAAATGGTCTCACATCCAACCAGTGCACAATGAGTGTCTGCCTGGCTCGGCACTGGGCTGGGAGCAGAGTGGCCGGGGGTGGGGTTTCCCACAGAACTTAGTGGGCTCCTCATACCAGGAACAGAGACTCAGGGAGTCTTTATGGAATTTATTACAATATTGCTTCTGTTTCATATTTTGTTTTGTTTGGTTTTTGGCCATGAAGCATGTGGGAGCTTAGCTCCTTGACCAAGGTTCAAATACATACCCCTTGAATTGGAAGGCCAAATTTTAACCACTGGACCAACAGGGAAGTCCCTGACATATATTCCTTTCGATAAAAATTTAAAAAGGTTACTCTGTCTATGGTCAGATGCTCCTAAGTTACCGCCATGATTTCCAGCTTGACTTTCACCCTTTCCCAGCATGCTGTTCTCTTTTCCCAGCATGCCTTTTGTCCCTTCCCAGAATGCCTTTCACCACTTTCCCAGCATGCATTTCACTCCTACCAGCAACCTTTTGCCCTTTTCCCAGTAAGCTTTTCACCCCTTCCCTGAAGGCCTTTCTGTTTTCTCCCAGACTTTTGCTGCTTTCCCAGCAGGCCTTTTATTCTTTCCTCATAGGCCTGTCATAATATGCCTTTGGTTCTGTCCTGGCATGCCTTTCCTTCTCTCCCAGTATGCCTTACACCCCTTTCCCAGCATGCTTTTCACTCCTTTTCCAGTATGCCTTTTGTTGCCTTCTCAGTGGACCTTTCATTCTTTTCCTATATGTCTTTCATTCCTTTCCCAATATGCCTTTCATTCTCTCCCAGTATGCCTCTCACTCACCTTCCTAGCATGCCTTTCGTCCCTACCAGCAACATTTTGCCCTTTTCCCAGTCTACCTTTCGTTTTCTGCCAGCATGCCTTTCACCCCTTCCCAGCAAGACTTTCGCTCTCTCCCCATATGCCTTTCACTCCTTTCCCAATATGCTTTTCGTTTTCTCCCAGTATGCCTCTTACTCCTTTCCCAGTATGCCTTTTGCTGATTTCCCAGCATGCCTTTCACTCCCTTCCCAATATCTCTTTCATTCTTTCCCCATGTGCCTTTCACCCCTTCTCGGCAGGCCTTTCCTTCTCTCCTGCATGCCTCCACCTTCCAGCTCTGGAGTTCATCCCTCTAATAACCCAGCTACTCCCTCATCTGTTGTTAGCAGGGCTCTTCCCTACCTCAGCTTTATGTCCATACCTGATGACCCTTCACCACTATCAGCAGTATGCAAGTCCCATCCCTCCAGCCTCCCCACCTCCCCTCTGACCTGAACCTGGCCAGGCATCTCTCGAGCCCCAGATCCCTCCCTGCAGTTCCCCCAGGAGGCTCATGGGACTGCAGCCACCTTCCCCACCTGTCAGGTCTCTATTCCAATGTCTCTCCCTGCAATACTTTCCAACCCCCTCCATACTTCACTGTGTTCCTTACCATCTGACCCTCCTGCTGGAGACTAGAACTGTAGGGAAGCTCCTTCAGGAGTTACTGAATGGAGAAGGGGAGGTATAAGCCTGTGAGGTATAAGCACAGGACAGACCTCAGGAAAGAACTCAGAGCTGGACACGGTGGTCACACACCGAGAGCAAAACCAGCAGCTCAGCAAGTGTCCTCCACTGTGATGCAGAACACTGCTGAACGCGCAGGGTGGATGGTCTCCCCTGAAAGATACACCCACTTGGATGTAAACATGACCTTATTTGGAAGAAGGGCCTTTGAAGGTATAACTAAGGCTCTCAAATAGAGACAACTCTAGATTAGGGTGGACCCTAAATTCAGAGACAGGCGTCCTTCTCAGACACAGGGAGAAGGCCATGTAAAGACGGAAGCAGAGACCTGGTTACAGGCTAAGGAATGCAAGGAATGCCGGAAACGCCAGCAGCTGGAGGAGGCATGGGACAAACTCTCCCCCAGAGCCTCAGAAGGAGCAGCCTTGCCCACACCTAGATTTTGGACTTCTAGCCTCCTCAACGGTGGTGAGGAAAATAAATTTCTATTGTTTTAAGCCATTCAGTTTGTGGTCATTGGTTATGGCCGGTTCAGGAAACTAATACTCCGTGTCAGCCCCAGGAATAAAGCAAGTGTGCACAGGATGCGGGCAGGCAGGGGCTCCCCTATTGCACCCCCTGCAGAGGACAGAATGGTGTGCTAGAGGCTGGGGTTCTGGAGGTACGCATGGCTCCCACCCTCAGACATGTGTGTGAAAAGGTCTAAAGATGTGGCCAAAACCGACGGCCCCTCAGTCCTCTAGGTGCACATTAAACAGCATGCCTTCCTCCCATTTCGTAATCCCATGCGCTCAAGAACCAGCCAGGGAGTCCTTTTCACTGCAAAGGGCCACTGCCTCACCTCCTGATTTCTGGAGTCACAAGAGCTGTCGATGGAACAGCTATGTGAGAATCCATTTTTACAACCAGACACCCAGTGTGGGGATCTGATAAGGCTGGGTGAAGTCAATAAGCAGGCTCTGGCTTGATTTAGAGGTGGCATTTTAAACTCTGCTGTAGTTGTCTTTAATGTCACAGGCCACTGACCGTAGAGCAGCCATTTACCTGCCAGGTTCGAACTTGGACTCTGTTTGGCTCCACCGTATAAACGTTTTCTTCATTCATGGCTAACACTGGAGACTCACACAGGAAGGACCCTAAAATGACAGACAGAGGTCATGACACCAGCAGCTAGTCTTGTCAGAGCTCCTTGGAGTTTCAGAAGCATTCTCACACTAAAACTAGAACTCTTTACAGAGTGATTGATGAGAAAGACTGGAATCTAGCAGAAAACATCTTCTACAACTAAGGTGATAAAGAAGAGCCTTAGGCTATAAAGATGGGGAGAAAAGGCAGAGCAGTGGTATCATCAAGAATGTTCTCACGTGTGTTCCCTACTGTTCCTTGGCCCCACAACAGCCTTGTGAAAGGTGTGTTTTCTTGTTTTTGGAAAGTGAGGCTCCAAGATACAGGGACTGCCCAGGGCCACGGCTGCCAGTGACGGCCTGATGGGGCACCCAGCGCCAGGCACCCACCCTCACCACTCACTGATGGCCTTGCCTCCTCCCTCCCGGCGAGCAGCTGGTGCTTCCCACAGCACAGCCTCTGCGACAGCACCACTGTCCAAGCTGCAGCTCATCACACATGGGACTTTGGAGGCCATGAGCTCTAGCCCGGGCACGAGAACGGGTGTGGGATCTCCCGGTGGCCCAGGACCTGCCCTCTGCCAGCCCCTCAGAAACTAGCACTCCCACCTGCATCAGCTGCAAGACCCTCCGGGGGCTGAAAAGACTCCCACCTGCACTGCGTAACGTGGCTCCGGACGGCTCAAAGATCACCACCTGTTTTCCATTCCAGACGGCAATGGCATCCTATGAAGAGCCACGGAAGTGAAAAAGCAACCAGTCATCTGGGCCTCACTGTCCCCAGTGACCCTAACAACTGGCCAGGGCTTCTGTCTACATCAGTGACCCTGCCCCCTGCCCACAAATCACCCTGGCAGTGACCTTGGTGGCAAACACTCCGCTGACGTGCATGTCTGTGCGCAGGCTGTGGGTCACCCCCGTGGACAGGAAGGACACGCTGAAGAGGCTCGGGGAGACCTGCACGGCGGCCACCTGCTGGTGGAAGTGCGATGACATGGCCTGCTCGTGGAGGATGAGCACGGAGCTGATGCTGTTCACGGCCAGGAGGCTCTTCCTGGAGCCCCACTTGGTTGTATGAAGAGACACCACCGAGATGTGAACAGAAAGGAGATGTGCAGTCAGGGCAATGTCACAGGTATGAAGATTCACAAACAGTTTCCAAGCACTGCTTCTTCTCATTATTTTAAGTCAAGTGAAAGTTGCTCAGTCGTGTCCAACTCTTTGCGACCCCATGGACTATACAGTCCATGGCATTCTCTAGGCCAGAATACTGGAGTGGGTAGCCTCTCCCTTCAGCAGATATTCCCAACCCAGGAGTCAAAACAGGGTCTCCTGCATTGCAGGCAGATTCTTTACCAACTGAGCTATCAGGGACGCCCTCTTGTTTAAAAACGTGACTTAAAAAATTTATAAGTGTAAAATGTGTAATTTGCAGAAAAGCTTAAAAATACTGGATCTCAACACCCAGAGCTGAGATCCAGCATGGAAACTTATGTGCTGGTTCTAGTTTGTGTCTGTTCTGACTGGCTGAGCATCTTCTAGAGCTTAGTTTACCGACGCAAACTTAGGGGCATCTGTATTTTATAAACAGAAAGCAAGTTTATACCCTATCAGTGAACGACCTGGCTTCCCAGGTAGCTCAGTGGTAAAGAATCTGCCTGCCAAAGCAGGAGATGCAGGAGACACAGGTTCAATCCCTGGGTTAGGAAGATCCTCTGGAGTAGGAAATGGCTAGCCACTCCAGTATTATTGCCTGGAGTACCCCCATGGGCAGAGGAGCCTGGTAGGCTACAGTCCATGGGTTGCAAAGAGTCAGATACGACTGAGTGACTAACACTGGAGGATCTAAAAGAAATTCCTAGAATTACTCTAAAGTGAAAGCGAAGTCGCTCAGTCATGTCCAACTCTTTGTGACCTCATGGACTGTAGCCTACCAGGCTCCTCCGTCCGTGGGATTTTCCAGCCAAGAATACTGGGGTGGGTTGCCATTTCCTTCTCCAAAATTGCTCTAAGATATCCCTAAATTATTTACCATGTAAGTTTCATTCCCTGATTAGATTATTTAAACTTCATCTTAAAAAGTTCAGGGAGTTCCCTGGGGGTCCAGTGGGCAGGACACTAGTCAGGAGCTAAGATGCCATGTGCTGCATGCCCGTATCACACAGGGCAGAGCTGAGAGGCCAGGCCCAGGACGGCAGGTGAGGAGCCCCGAGGATACAACAGGCGTAACTGGTGAGAACTGTGAGAACACAACCGCCCATTTCTCTTGGAATTGGGCACAGAGTTAAATGGACAAAGAAGGACTGAAGAAAATCTACTGAGTTTAGAGAGAAGAGCAGAGTCTGTGGCAGGTGAGCCTGGCGGGCAGGTGTGGCCAAAAGGCCTGGGGAGGGGCGGCCGCCAGCATCTGTCACCACTCAGCTCCGCACATAGGCCAGCTCCAGGTGGGTGTGGGAGGAGGCTCTGCCTTGAGGGTGGAGCCTGACCACATGGACCAGGCCTTTACCCCAGGTTGCTTCTCGAGGGGAGGCAGTCCCAGACCAGAGGCTTCGGTGCCCAAAGCCGCTGTCCCCATAGGCAGGATCTGGAGTGGCAAGTTCCCAACACAAGCAGCTCTATCTAAAACAGAGCATGGGCAAGAGAGCAGTGCCCGGAGAGCAGTGGAGGTCTGGAGCATCAGGAGGCGGCTGGGGCAGGCGGTCCCCGCAGCCCAGCGGTTAGGACTCGGCACTCTCACTGCCAGGGCCGGGCTTCAACCCCTGGTTGGGGAGATAAGATCTCACAAGCCACAAGCCGAGGCGCACGGCCAAAAAAACATAAGTGAAAAAACAAAACAGATGATGGTAGAGATAAAAGGATGGGTAAATAGGTAAAATAGATAAATATAGACTACCACGGACCCACAACCGCTTATATGACTTCTGACACAATAGTCCTTTATAGATGTTTCATTGTTGCTATTTTTTAATCTTAAGTTGAACAACTGACAAAAATAGGTTCAGAGCAAATTACTGCCTCCACTTGTGCAAAAAGCGAGGGCCCCCAGCATCCCACCGGGTGTACCTTTATCTGTGTGATGTTTCCTTCCAGCTCAGTGGGGGTCTGAAGGGTCCACTTGTCTTTGCCCTCTGGCCCGCGGCCGTTCAGGAGACCCGGCGCTTTTCTCCACATGGCTACTCGCCCCTTGTCGGTGCCAGCTGCCAGGAGACCTACAGGTAAAAAGAGAGCTCACCTTAGCTGAGCCAGAAAGGGATAAAACGGCAGCAGGTGCCCTCCTCTGACCACCCTCTCAGACGTTATCAGCCCGCCCAGTAACTCTGCAACCACTTACCCAGCTGATCCCCTTTGTAGGAGCTCACTGCGGTGGCAACAGTATGTGTATGCATGTGTGAGGCGTGTGTGTGTGTGTGTGAAGAGCCACAGAGGACTTGGCACTTGGTGGGCAGAGGTGCTGCTCCCACGCATCTCCTATTCCACTGTGTGTGTGCGCATGGGTGCACACGTGTGTGTACACATACACACATCCACATACATATATATATTAATATACACACACGTATAATGTTCCTCACGCTGACTCTCTACCAAGGGTTCAGGCGGAACAGACACCCATTCCTGCAGCCGGGTGGTCACATTCCTGACCATCTCCTGGGCCACCATATGGGACAAACACAGCACCCACCTCTTTCTTGCTCTGGGCTGACCATCCTCAAGTGGCTGGTTCCGAAAACAGCCCCTGACACCAGAAGTCTCACCTTTAACTTTACAGTAAGAAACGCAATTTATATTCTCTCCTTTTTCAAAACCAAACTTCTCCTCTGGACTCAGGACATAGTTCTCCCCTCGTTCTAAATCCCAGAATCTACAAGGCAAGCAGGAAAGCCCGTGAGGGGCCTGCGTTAGTGTGTTTCCCTCAGCTCCGAGGGTCTTGTTCAACTCGCAGATTAAACTTGAAAAATCAGGGAAAAGACACAGCCCTTTGGACTCTGCAAAAAAAAAAAAAGTTTCTCATCATCACGTTGTCTGTTAGGCCTTGCTCATGACCAGTGGGAGACGCTGCCAATGCAGAGGGCCCCTGTGGGGCACCATGGCAGGAGAGCACAGGAGCTCTGAGCACGCGAGCCCGGGACACCCCTATGTCACGTGGACTCGAAGCAATGGACCAAGAGGCCATGCCATGGGTTTCCACACACACAGGGGGCAGGGTCAGAAAGGCAGGGGACGGCAGGACTCTACAGGGCGGGCGTTGGGGACTGACTGTCCTGCTTGTCCACCTCGGGGCTGGTTACAGACACGTCCAGCTGGTGACAACTGGCCATCATTCATGTGCTGGTCTCTGTGTACGTTAGGCTCCATTATGGAGCCAACTCATGAGAGTGCTGGGAACAGACTTCTCCCTCCAACCCTGCAGGGTTGGCTCTCACCTGAGCGCCGTCTCCCCGATGGCGGTCACGAGCAGGCTGCCATCGATCAGCGCGATGTCTGCCGGGTGGCCTGTCTTTCCGCTCAGCTTCACCTGCACAACAACAGCCACCTGAGAGGAGGGTGTCGCCCGTGTGGAGGCTGTATTGCTGGTGAGGGGCTGGACTCTGTTGGCAGCGACTCTGTGGAGAGTGCCCACGCAAAGGAAGCGTGGGCAGCCCCAGCTTTTCAGGCCAGAGCAGTTAATGGAGCCCCTCATGGGGGAGGCGCCCTCACACCCACGTGAGGAGCCAGCTCGGGGCCGAGGGGTGATTTGAACCCAGGTCGACGGACTCAGTGACCACATTTCAGCTGCTGTGCAGACAGAGGTGCATGAGGGCCCCAAACACTGACTTTCTGCGTCTACCAGACCACCTCCAGGGAGGTTCAGGGTCCCTGAGAACCTGGAATCTGTGGGTGGAACCGAGAAACCACAGGAGGGCAGCAAGTGGTCCTCAGGGGGCGATGCGTGCTGCCTGACCACACCCCAGGCTCCGGGCGTCCTCCTGCGAGTGAGCCCCCAGGTCAGGGGCGAGGCGCCCACAGGGATGGTGGGGCATCCAGAGTTGCGACCGTCACACGTGTGGACCAGCCGTGGTAGGAACACTGGTGATAGCCCCCAAGGTCTGCACGTGGCCAGGCATCCCCACCACATGCCCCTGCCTCCCGAGGCTCGGGCATCCCCTTCCCCTGACGTCTCCCCAACCTGTGACTGCAATGGTCCATGACAAACAAGGCACCAAAGCTCTGGTGACCCTGCAACATGGACTCCTCAACCAAGACGGAGTGAGGGTGAGGCAGGCCAGAGGGCAGCCCTGGGGTGGCCCCACGCACCTTCATCACCTCCTCGGCCGTGCCCTCGGGCGTCACCGTGAACAGGCAGAGCAGCAGGCTGTCTGTCACTGCCACCAGCGCCCCCCTCTGCTCCAGGTAGAACAGTGTCTGGATGGAGCTGTCTGTGGACGCCACCTGGGCCGTCCTGCCTTTCTCATCCACGTGGTGCACGGTCCCTGTTAAAGAGCCTTGGGTCCATGAAAGCTGGACACTCCCGCGGCCATTCTACCTGCTTAGGGACACTTTCAACATAAGCATCTTCATCACAATCATTTACAAATAGGCCATTTTAAAAACCACTGGGAGACTTGCCCGGAGGTCCAGTGGCTAAATCTCCATTCTCCCAAAGCAGGGGCTCTGGGTTCAATAGCTGGTCAGGGAACTAGATCCCACACGCTGCAACTAAAGACCGAAGGCAATAAAATAAAATAAAATAATTATAAAACAAAACAACACTGGCCCATAACCGTTATGCCTGCCGACTCGCGCGTTAGTCCAGCCTGGACTCCTGCCCCTGCTGTCCCCTCCACCGCCACCCAGTGCTCAGTGACTGCCCCCTGGTGCGAAGCCTCCATGCTCCGGTCATGTCTGCTCGCCAGAGCCTGAACCACGACCTTCCCTGGGCCTCGACCCAGGCCCTCCGTCCCAGGTCCCGGGTATCACAGCCTGCCCCCTCTTCCCCTCCCCAGGCCCCTCCCAGTCTGGATCCATCGCCTTGGCCCCTAGCTGCCTCCCGGTTCTGCTTTCAGGCGAGCTTTCAGGCGAGCTCTCGGTGGGTTCATTCTGCTGCTCTCAGGAGCCCCTCACCCTCAGGCTCCCCGACCATCTCACTCCCAGAAATGAGCACCTGCTCCGCAGACCCATGTGGCGGGCTGGGTGTGCACATTCACGTGAGCTCTGCCTGCGGGGGACTACTGTGTCCCCAGGGCCATGCCTGGGAGCTGAGGCATAGGGACGGTGGTGGCTGGCAACACAGAGCCTGGACCGCAGGGCCCAGCACCAGCATTGCCCTCCGCCCTCAGGGCAGCGCCCCAGTCCCTCCAGCTGCCCTCCTGCGGTTCTGCCCCTCACCCTAACATGCCAGTGTCTCTATCTTTAAGACGACCAACACCCGGCCCCTGCCCACGGTCATCCGTCATGGTCAAGCTGCCTGGCCATGCGCGTCCCAGACCCCATCACCCCATGCAGCCCCACCTCCTGGGCCCCCTTCCCGCAGTGGGCGCGACCCATGAATATCCCGAGAGGATGAGCGAGACCCTCACGCTGCGTCTGCCACTGCCACCTGCCTCCCGGTGCACCGAGGAGGAGCCGTGTTGTAGCCGACACCACAGCCCGGCCCCCAGGGCTGCCGCCGGGGGCCGCGGCTGGCAGAGCCTGTCCAGCACCCTGGTCACGGTCCCAGAGCTGAGTCTGGACATGGGCATGAAGACCACGCAGGAGCCCCGGCAGCGACTCGTCTGGGCTTGTGCACCAGACGGCTTCTTCCTGAGAAACCTTCCAACACAAATAAAAGCTGTTTGTCTCCATCGAAGCCAAGGAAAGCCTCCCTTTGGGCCCAGGATAACCCCGGCATGGGCGGCCTGAGGCGTCCGTCTGGGAGGGGCGTGTGGCCTGCGGCTTTACACAGACACTCCGTCTGCTTGTTGGTGACCGCCAGACACCCTGAGATGCTGCGGTGTCCCTGACCCCAGCACGCATCTCACCGTCTGTCAGGCTGACGAAGAACGAGAGGCCCTCCTGAGACCCCATCTTCAGGATGCTCCCAAAGCCGCTCTTCTTCCAGTTAAACATGTCCAGGGCCTTCTCGTCCCCGCTCACTGCCGCCCTGGCCAGCTGAACCAGGTCCCTGAAAGCAGATGGGACGGAGAGCTCCCTGTGGCCCCTGGGGTGCAGGCGGGGTGACCACAGATGAGAACCCCACCACCCCCACCTCCCATGCAGTACTCACTCGCCAGGCGGGGGCAGCAGGAAGATGCAGTGGGTGAGGGGCTGCCCGTACTCGTGCCGCAGCAGTGGCATCCCCTGCACGCGGCCCCGCTGGTCCAGCCTCCACAGGAGCAGGACGCCGAGCTGCAAACCCAAGGTCACATCCTCAGTGCGCGGAGGTGACACCACGCCCCGGAGCGTGGGCTCACTCCCTTTCCAATTTCAAAACTACAGCAGGCACTGTGAAAAATCCAACAATCCACAGGCTCCAAGAGGAGCCAGAAGCTTCTTTGTGCCCTCTCCCACCTTCAGTCCCTGGAGATCACAAGCATCATGTGTTCAGTTTCAAAAAACAAACCTCTGCAGCCACCAGCTGCGCCCCGGCTGCTCTCATCACCAGGAACACGCCACTAACTCCAGCTAGGGCTTCACACCATCTCCTCAGCGCCTCCGGGACCGCGTCCTCACACACGTGGCCGCACCGCCTCGGGCTCCTGCTTCAGAGGCCTGCCTGGTGTGAGGAGGACCGGCCCAGAGTTCCAGAATGTGACCCACGGCGGGATGTGTCTGATGTTTTTCTTCTTGTTGACGGGGTGGCAGGTTTGAGAGGGACACCAAAGGGAAAGTGCTGTTGCTGGCATCTCAGATCGGGGTCGTGTCCTTGATGTGACCTCCCTCACTGGGCACCCCTCCTCCTGCCATCCTGTCCAGCTTTGAAGGAATTCTCTGGGTGCGGCCCACACGTAGGAGGGGAGCGACATCTCACCTCTAGGTCATGTAGAGATGTGTTCCGTCTCTCCTGCATTTACTGGTTTATTAAGTCATAGATTTTCGTCATCTGGACCCACGGATGTCTAGTTTCCGCTCATGGTTATAGCTGAGTATTGCTTTGTGTAGACACTCCAGCTCCGGCTGTTGGGCACTCTTCTCTCGGCTCCCACTGTCCCATTCACACAGCCGTCGCTTTGGGTGTATGAGGCCCTCCTCGTGTCCTGGCTGACAGATCCTCTGGGCTCACGGTCCTGCCCCAGTCTGGGACCAGCTGCTTCTCCAAGGAGCCCTAGTTCCTTTTATTGGAAGAAACCAACCAAGATCTGGATGCCAGGTGTACTGTATATTCAACATCAATGTCTCAGATTAACAGTTCAGACAAGTGCTAGAAAAGTTCAAGTTGGGAGAGAGTATTTGGCCTGGGAGCAATAGTCCACAAGGGCGTCTGGCTGCGGATGAGCCTGGCTGTGCGAAATGGTACCGTTTCCATCACAGTGGGGCAGCTGCGCTTTGCAGCCCAAGCTGTCCTGAAGGCGCGTTTCCCGCTCCAGGTCAGCGGGCATTTTAGCAAACAGTGAGGTCATCTCTCCCTTCATTCAAGTCGCTTTCATTCCAATATCCCCAAAACTGGATAACATCACTTAATTGTACATGAAAAGATGATTTTCAAATAAGTGGGCCTTACAAAGCAACCTATACAGTGAATCTCTAAGAAAAGCATGTTAAGAGTGGACATAGTATGTAACCTGATTGTACATATAATCTAAATCATGTGTTGTTAGACTGATTCTTCTACTTTTGGCTGTACTGGGTCTCAGTTGCTGAGTGCATACTGTCTCTAGCTGTGGCAAGGGGGCTACGCTCTAGTTGCAGTGGGTGGGCTTTTCCTTGTGGTAGCTTCTCTTACTGCAGAGCACAGGCTCTAGGGCCCGGGGGCTTCAGGAGCTACGGCTCCCAAGCTCGAGAGCACAGGCTCAGTGGTCGTGCACGGGCTTTGCTGTCCTACACGTGCAACATCTTCCCAGACTAGGGATCGAACCCATGTCCCCTGCATAGCAAGGTGGATTCTTCACCCTTGGACCACCAGAGAAGGCCAAACAGATTATTCTTGACTTTGCCAGCTTTATAAAGACAAGAATAAAAGCACTCTTGGTTTCTTTGTGTTTAGAAATTACTTTTAAAATGCCCTGTGAGTGCAGCCGGGCAGCACTTTTTTCTTTTCTGGTGGCGCTGCTTGGGTTGTGGGATCCTAGTTCCCGACCAGGGATGGAACCCAGGCCCTGGCAGGGAGAGTGCTGAGCCCTGACCACTGGACCGCCGGGAAATTCCTGTCCAGCACTTAGTTTTTAACACAGTAAGTGACTTGTTTTACCGGCACACGCAAGCATCTAGCTGACGACCCCTTGGGCTCCTTAGCAGCCATGCACACTCTGCACGTCCAGGCCCCGACAGCTGCTCCGGGGACGCGTCTGGAGCCCGGGCCCTGGAGTGGTGGGTTTGGTTCAGAGGCCTGTGGACCCCTATTCGGACACGAGGACTGATACACCACGGCAGGTTGGGGGAGGCCACGGGAGGTCCTCTCGAGTCTCCAGGAACCAGGCAGACACAACTGCCAAGCGGAAGACAGCACAGCAGATGCCCCTGGGCCCCCCACCACTCCTGGGGGCCACTCTCTGGGTGCAGAGCAGCTGCCATTCACCCCAGTAGCTGCACTCAGACCTTCTTCTCGGCTCCCGCCCTCCAGCTCGGCTCCCAACACTGGAGACGTGGGACACTCCGAGGCTCAGAGACTGTGCTTTTTTGCTGCATCTGGTGAGTCTCAGGGTGACCAAACCAGGCTTCTGAAGAAGAGCGGAGAAGACCCTCAGCCAAGCCTGGGGAGCTGGTGTCTCAGGGGTCGCTGCTCTCAGCGTGTCTGTTCGTTAGTACATCTCTTCCTGTTGGAGTCCAGTATTAAATTGGGACACAACTGCAGATTTTCTGAGAGAAGGACCAGGTATTTTTGTTTTGAAATCCTCTGACTCCAGAACTCGGTCAGCGGTGACCTGGGCTCCGGGTCATGCTTAAGTCATCCGCTACATCAGTTGTTTCTCCTTTCTTCAAGATGCGAATGGTGATGTTCAAGGACCCTGACTCCTTTTATCCCCATGGGGATCTTCAGAGCAGGGAGATGGGGAAGGGGTAGGAGCCCACAGGAGAAAAAGCCTGGGGTGGGGTAACGTCACCAGGTGTGAATCGAACAGAAAAACAAGAAATGTCTGGAAAAAAGGAACAAGTAGAACGAGGAAGAAGCGGTATGAGCAGAAATTAACTATAAATGGCTTTCTAGGTAACGTTCACCCTCAGAAGGAAGAGAAACACACGCAAACTGGAACACAACTGAGACAGCACTTCTCCCACAAGATCCTGAGCTTGGTCACGACACATGCGTGGGTTGGTCTGAGCCAGTCAAGCCCCATAGAGGGAGCTCTGGGCACACCGATCAAACCACAAGGGCATGCCCTGGGTCCCACCTCCCTCCAGGACTTTCTCTAAAAGTTCGCACATGCGAAAGGACAAAAGCATGAGGCCAGCTGTCATGTCCCCGTCTAGCGAAGAACTAAAGGCTGCTATTCCACAGAGGCTGCGAAGGCAAACAATCACAGGTTCGTGGCACAAAGAGCAGGTCTAAAGAGCGTGAGGAGGCTTGCTGTGCGCTGCCGTGGAGAGTGGAAGGCACGGCTTCCACTGAAAAGCCTGAAGCACAACAGTGTGTGCTGGGTGCTGCCGCTCATGTGACAAGGATCCAGGGAAACAGGGAGGGGACGGTGTCCCCTGTGTGAAGACACTCACAGTGCTCAGGAGACAGCCACACGGACCGGAACCAAGGGCCTTGCTACACAGTTACGAGCTGGACCCCTCAAAACTGCGATGTCAGGAAAGACCAAACGAGAGAGAGAGAGAGATGAAAGAAGAGAGCAGGGACCAGTTACGACAGAAGGAGACAAAAGAGGAATGACGGCAGAAGCAGAGTGCGCGGGGCAGCCCTGGGTGAGGACAGGCTACCAGGACGGCAGGGAGAGCTGCCACACCGGCCGCAGCGGGGAGCATGCGGGCCTCGCCCTCCTGTGTGTCAGCAACGTGGTTACGCGCCAAGGAGACAGAAGCCAGCGCATCAAGGGGTGAAGTGTGACAGCTGTGACAAACTCCCCAACACGCAGGGGGAGTACAGATGCCCAGAGAGCCGATGTGTCGAAATGTTAACAGCTACTGAACTCACAGTGAGGGCACAAGGGTATTCCCCGTGCTCCTTCCTCTAACGTTGGTGATTTTTCAAAACTGGAAGCTGGGGAGAGAACGCACTGCATGCTCCTGTGTGTTCCCGTAGGAACCCGGAGAGACATGAAGGAGCCCCAGGTGCCGGGNNNGGAGGGGGGAGGGCAGGGTGGGGGTGGTGAGGAGAGTGTTTGCAGTGTGTGCCTTTTAGCATCTTTTGAGCTCTGAAACATGCAAACGTATCACTTTGAAAACGCAAAAGAATCAAATATACTGTACACTTTCTACTGTCCCTTTTGGGGCAAATAGGTCTAGAGCAGGCCTCTCAGCCCGGGCCCTGCAGACGTCTCTGGCTGGTGATTCTCTGCAGTGGGGTCTGCCCTGAGCGCTGGCAGATGCTGAGCAGTAACTCTGGCCTCCACCCACCAGATGCCAGCAGAAAGCACCCCCTCCCTTATGACTAGGAACAATCTCTCCAGTGTCCCCTGGGGGTACGTCCACCTGCTTAGGAGGCCCCAGGCCAGATGATGGGGACCAGGGACTCTTGGGCAACGAAGCAGTGTGCTCAGAGGGCACACTGGGGTTTGGGGTACCTGAGGCACCACCCCATCTGTGTAAATGTAGTTATCTATAGATGTTCATTTACAAAATTACACACTTCTGCCACAGGGTGAGGAGGTAGAATAAAACTTTCAAATCTTGCTCACAACATAAAACACAGCTTGCTGTGACAGCTGACAAGGTCAGCGGAGCCCGGCAACCACGCATCACTAATAACTTGGTCCCTGAGGGCCTCCCGTGTCCCCGAGAGCACAGACAGGGTGAGGCTCAGACCCCAAGTGGGCCGCCAAGCGTCTGCTTACCCTGTCCCCCGACACCAGGCAGTTCCCGTTGGGGCTCCAGGCGAGGATGGTGATATCGGCCGTGTGCGTGGCGGGGACTACGTGCTGCTCCTTGTCCTGCTTGTTAAACATGACCACTTCTCCAGACTCCCAGCCAATAGCCAGGATCAGCCGTGTCGGGTGCCAGCACAGGGAGGTGACCCGGAACGACCTCTCGACATGCGTGTCTGGCACACACTCGCCCTGCGACACACAAGGTAAAGCCCTTATTATGGGGAATGGTGGCAACTAAGTATTTCTGCCTCATCAGTGGAATGATATCAGGTAGAGAATATAACAAGCTGCTTATTAAGGAAACAGTCTATTTAATTGTCATAGAAACACCATCTTGCCTCAGCTGAACTATGACAGCACAAGGCAAACATTTAACCGACCCCACAAACCAGCTTATCAATAAAACTTTATTTACCAAAGCAAGTCCTGGGCCAGCGGGTGAAGTGTGCTGACTCAAGGTTCTCCAAGTGTGGCTAGGTGACCCTAAGAACCTTTTTGAGGTCTGCAAAGCCAAAGTCATTTTCAGAATGATACTAGGATGTGGTTTGCCTTGTTAACTCTCATTCTCTCACAAGTGAACAGTGGAGTTTTCCGGAAGCTTTGTGGTATATGACGATGTCATTGCTGTAAGAGTTAATAAGATATGTGGTCTTATATTCTCATGTTTTCTAGAATTTTGAAAGGCAGCAGGTTAAAAGTATAAATGTGTGTGTTTTCAGAGACTAACTCAGTTTGTTCTCAGCACTTCTACTGGGCTCTTCCTACCAATCTCCAGTTATACCTGCTACATCTGTGACCTTCTTATCATTGAATAAATCATAATTTTGAAATCCTACAGTTTTCCTTCTGCCAATTAGAAACACACGAAGCACGCTTCTTTGTTTTGTAATAGTGTGCTTTAAATTTTCTAAATTTTGAAGTTTTATCTAGGGAATTCCTTGGCGGTCCAGTGGGACTGGCAGGCTGGACCGCAGGCCTGTGAGTCGTTCCCCGAGAGATGGTAACGTAGCCTCAGGAGGAGGAGGAGATGGAGGGAGAGGCCAGTCGGGGACGGGTGAGGCTGGACGCAGTGGGCTGGGGGAGGAAGCCCCTTGGGTGTGCTTTCCGGAGGACATCACAGGAGGGTGCCACGTGAGGGGAGGGGATAGCAGGTGCGGACCCATAGCACGAGAGGCAGATTTCGGGGGAGGGTGGGGCAGGGGGCGGGAAAGGAAATCCATTTTCCTTGGTGAAGTAGGAGTTTCTAGAAAGTTCCTGTTATGGAGTTGTGTGGCCCCCAAAGATAAGCTGATTCCTAAACCCCTGGTTCTTGTGACATGACCTCCTATGAAACCAGGGTCTTTGCAGATGACCAAGCTCAGACGAGGTCATCAGAGTGGGCCCTGGTCCAGTATGACTGGTATCCTTACACGAGGAGGAAAGAGACCCCGCCACAGCCGGGGGGCACTGAAGACTGCGGGTTGCACCAAAGCCAATGTGAAGCAGGGCACACACACCCCATTCGAGCCTTCAGAGGGCAGGGCCCTGCCAGCCCCGTGCTGGGGGTTTCTGGCCCCATAACTATGAGAGGATAAACTTCTGTTATTTTAAGGCACCCAATCCGTGGTAATTTGTTATGGCCGCTCCAGGAAATGAACAGTTTCAAAGGCTGGTGTGACCCAACAAGGCTGGCGAGGTGGGGACAGACAGCCCTGGTGGTGACCGTGAACTGACAGTGGATTCTCAAGCATCCCTAACTGTGTACCCAAAACTAAATAATAAGGGTAAAAGAATTACTTATATAACACGGCTTTTACTGTGTTGAGAATGTGGATCTCATGAGAAACACACACACACACACACACACACACACGAGAACAAAAGAACAAGACAAGAGCCAGATGCCACTGCAGTCAGATTGCTGCTTTCCGTACTCACTTGCTCCAGATACATATCCACGCTGCCTCCTGAGGTTGTGCTAACAGAAGCAACCGCCAAGAACGGGTGGATGGGATGCCAGCCAATGTGGGAGGGAGACCCGACTGTGTCTGGGGCTTCTATGCGGTGGTCAAAGTAGAGGGCCATGACAGAATGCAGGCCTGCTTAGCACCAAAACCTGCTGGGGAAAAAACAAATCCTGTTGGTTTTGAAAACTCCTACATATGGAATGAGAAAAGAGAGGTAACACAAGCCCACAATCATAAGACATCAGGCAAGTTATCAACAGCCTTATCAACACCCCTATCAACATCCCTTCGGACCAATGCACGCAATTTATGTGGAAGGCATCTCTAATTCGGGAAACACACAATTAGAAGCAAGGGATTAGGCCTAGGGTGAGATGGAAAAGAATCACACACGTTGCCATCAAAACAGTAAAGAAACGAAGCCTGCAGACTAGACCACACGTGCCATCCTTGATCATTTTTATTCTAATCATAACAAGGACAATTTATATTTTTACAGTTCTCCTTTAAGCAATATTTTCAACCAAGAAACCAAAAAAAGCAAACTGCTGCACAAAAGAGAAATGTGCAGAAAAACCTAACCCCCATTTTCTGACAGAAAACCAAGGTGGTCCCTGCTGTCCTCTTGAGGTGGCAGGAATCAGAGGATTCATCTGTCAGGAAGTGGAAGAAGCAAGGCCACAGGGCAACTGGGGAAAAGATAAGCTTGATCAGTTACCTAACATCTCTTTCTCTTTCCTTCCTTAAGAGATGTGCATGTTGCCCCTGTGTGGCCGGGGCAGGAGGGTGAAGGGAATGACTGTCTGATTGCCACCCATTTGTTCACATCCTAGAGTCAGTCTGGGGAAGCGAACTAGCCCAAAAAAGTCTCTTTGAGGTGGTTGCTATCATTTGAAATTATTCAACTTCATCCCCCATCAGGATGGCTGTTATCAAAAAAACAGAAAGTAAAAAGTGTTGATGAGGCAACTGGAAGCCTTGTGTACTGCTGGTGGGAGTGTAAAATGGTGCAGGTGCTGTGGAAAGCAGTCTGGTGGGTCCCTCAGGCTCACACACAGGATCATCACATTATCCACCAATTCAGTTCTGGACACATACCCACAAGAATCGAAGGCAGGGATATAAACAGATCCTTGAACACAATATTCATAGCAGCGTTATTCATAGTGAAAAGATGGAAACAACCCAAATGCCTATCAACAAATGAATGGATAAACAAAATGTGGTATATCCATACAATGGAGTATTATTCAGCCTTACAATGGGATGAAGTTCTGACACTTGTTACAGCATGGATGAACCTAGAAGAAGTGAAATAAATCAGACTCAAAAGAACAAATACTGCATGATTCACTTAGAGGAAGTACTTAAGAGTCACCAAATTCAATGCCTCCGCCTTCCAATGCAGGCACTGTGGGAGCTAAGATCACACACGCTTCATGACCAAAAAACCAAAGTGTAAAAACAGAAGCAATTCTGTAACAAATTCAATAAAGACTTTAAAAATGGCCCACATCAAAAAATCTTGAAAAAAGAAAAAAGAAAGTAGACTGGTGGTTGCCAGGGCCTGCTACAGGCAGTGATGGGTAATTAGTGTTTATTATATATAAGGTTTCAGTTTGGAAAGATTGGTGGCAATGACCACAAAGCAGTGTGAAGGTACTTAATGTTGTCATCGAACTATACACTTACAAATGGTTAAAATAGTAAATCTTATGTATATTTAACCACAACAGAAAAACTGCAAAAAAAAGCTATCCAGCACCTACAAAATTCCATCACTGGAGAAGGGAACAGGCTACACCATTTGCTTTAAGCAATACAACAGCTGTATCAGAGAAAGCCATGCAGGCTCATTTTGGGTTCAGAGAGACTCTGTTCTTCCAGAAGCTGGAAGGCAGGAGGGTACAAATGAACAGTCACATTTCAAATGTTTATCTTTCTTTTATGAAAATATACCCTGAGCACTAAGCTCACCACCACAAGTTGGTGGTAAGTTTAATGGGTGCTGAAAAGCACCCATTCAGGCTCCTGATAGACGGCTGGGCACTGGCTGGAGGAGCGGGGGGATAGGAGACTGGGGTCGTTGGGGGTAGGATCCATGGCCAGCTGCACACACTCCATTAGGGGACATGTGCACTGGCCCAGGGCTCTGGATCCCCGAGTAAAGGATTCATGCAATCGTTCACACAGAGCCACGAGGAAACACAATGGGTTAAAAGCTGGGCAACTTAACACAGCAAGGAAGCCTTTCACAGTGAGTTCTAACGTGTTGCAGCCACCAAGGGTCTAAATTCTGGGCTACAGGAAATTCTTACTCATGTTTAACAAGTTTACTCTCTGAAAATATGCCTTGGAAAAATGAGTAACATATCAATCTTCTTGTAATGACGGAAAAAGAATTATAAAAGCACTTGGAAAAGTTAAATCTGATTTCCTCTATCTTTTATTTCGAACATCACTTTGTAAGGAGCCAGTATGCTAGAAGATCTTTAAGTTACTTTCTTTCCACTGGGGCTCTCCAGAGGCTCTCCCCGTCACACCCCTGCACTGGGTACTCAGGACGCCTCTTTCCACAGGCTGTCCTGTGCTTCTGCCCAGTGTCCTCAGAGAACCCTGTATTCTCCATTTGGACTGTACTGTAAGTCTGTGTTTGACTGACCATCCTCCACTCCTTACCTGATTACCTGCCCCATAGAGTGAGGGGCCACTGGAGCATAGCCGGCCCCAGAACACTGCCTCCACCAAACAGGCCCCAGTACATGAATCCCTGATGGAGATACTTATTAGCAAGGAAAGAGGCTTTTGATGTCTTGTTAGTTGCAAAAACTGGGATCAGGCCAGGGTGAATGAATCCGGCTTTATACAATGAATAAATGCTACTGGGGAGAAGGCAATGGCACCCCACTCCAGTACTCTTGCCTGGCAAATCCCATGGACAGAGGAGCCTGGTAGGCTGCAGTCCATGGGGTCGCTAAGAGTTGGACACAACTGAGCAACTTCCCTTTCACTTTTCACTTTCATGCATTGGAGAAGGAAATGGCAACTCACTCCAGTGTTCTTGCCTGGAGAATCCCAGGGACAGGGGAGCCTGGTAGGCTGCCATCTATGGGGTCGAACAGAGTCAGACATGACTGAAGCGACTTAGCAGCAGCAGCAGCAGCAAACGCTACCTGTGTACCAAGGCTTCCCTCGCGGCTTAGTTGGTAAAGAATCTGCCTGAAATGCACGAGACTTGGGTTGGATTCCCAGATCTAGAAGATCCCCTGGAGAAGGGCATGGCAACCCACTCCAGTACTCTTGCCTGGAAAATCCCATGGACAGAGGAGACTGGTGGGCTCCAGTCCATGGGGTCACAAAGAGTTAGACACGACTGAAGCAACTGAGCACACACATACACATGTGTACTTACGAACAAAAGTTATCAAAGTAAACAAGAAGGAGAAATGACTAACAATGAAATCGCATCCATTAATGGCATCAGTTCAGAAACAAGGGCGCTTGCTTTCCTAAAGGCAGGGTACCTCTTGAACATAATGCCGTTTGTCAATATATAATCTTTGGAGGAAAGAAAAAAAAATTCCACTTGTTCTCACCGATTTGCTCCTCTCACCTCCAGCCGTGCAACCTCTCCAGTCTTCAGGTAAGCCACCTTTTGGGAAAGAACGGCTAGTGGTACTAAGGATGACTTCAGTTGCATCACTGCTTGGAGACGCTGTGGGAGGGAACCAGAAGGACTTTGAGGCAACGGGGACGGGGTGGAGGGGCGCA
>SJYQ01095401.1:0-20376 GCA_006410935.1 Redunca redunca
GCCGTTTGTAAGGCTTCCTCAGACAACCATTTTGCATTCCTTTTCCTTGGGGATGGTCTTGCTCTCTGCCTCCTGTACAATATCAGGAACCTCCTTCCATAGTTCTTCAGGCACTCTATCAGATCTAATCCCTGGAATCTATTTGTCACTTCTACTGTATAATTTTAAGGGATTTGATTTAGATCATACCTGAATTGTCTTGGAGAAGGAAATGGCAATCCACTCCAGCACTCTTGCCTGGAAAATCCCATGGATGGAGGAGCCTCATAGGCTACAGTCCATGGGGTTGCTAACGTTTTTCTCTTTAACTTTTTAATGGCCTTAAGTGTTCTTTGGAAGCTTCCTGGTGGCTCAGACGGTGAGGCGTCTGCCTGCAATGCAGGAGGCCTGGGTTCGATTCCTGGGTTGGGAGGATCCCCTGGAGAAGGAAATGGCAATCCACTCCAGCACTCTTGCCTGGAAAATCCCATGGATGGAGAAGCTTGATGGGCTACAGTCCATGGGGTCGCAAAGAGTCGGACACGACTGATCGACTTCACTTCACTGAATGGTCTAGTGGTTTTCCATACTTTCTTCAGTTTAAGTCTGAATTTGGCAATAAGGAGTTCATGACCTGAGCCACAGTCAGCTCCCAGTCTTGTTTTTGCTGACTGTATAGAACTTCTCCATCTTTGGCTGCCAAGAATATAGTCAATCTGATTTCGGTATTGACCATCTGGTAATGTCCCATGTGTAGAGTCTTCTCTTATGTTGTTGGAAGAAGCCGTTTGCTATGACCAGTGCGTGCTCTTGGCAAAACTCTGTTGGCCTTTGCCTTGTTTTATTCTGTCCTCCAAGGCCAAATTTGCCTGTTACTCTAGGTATTTCTTGACTTCCTACTTTGGCATTCCAGTCCCCTATGATGAAGAGGACAATAGCTAACATTATTGAGTATTGTGCAGTCACACTATATATTGGGCTCCCCAGGTGGCTCCATATATAATGTGATTGCAACAGTACCCACATTAAATATATCAACTCATGAAATTCTCACAAAACTGTGAGGTACATACTGTTTTTAACCTCATTTTACAGATGAAGAACCTGAGACTGAGATGTTTAGCTAAGGTTCCAGATCTTATAAATAGGAGAGGTGGGATTTGAATCCAAATACAGGCTTCCCTGGTGGCTCATAGGTTAAATCGTCTGCCTCCAATGTGGGACAGCCGGGTTCGATCTCTGGGTCGGGAAGATCCCCTGGAGAAGGAAATGGTAACCCACCCCAGTATTCTTGCCTGGAGAATCCCATGGACGGAGAAGCCTGGTAGGCTGCAGTCCATGGGGTCGCAAAGAGTCAGACACGACTGAGCAGCTTCACTATCACTATAATCTAAATCCAGTGGGGACTTATAGGGCAGAAGGAGAAGAGGGCGTTAGAGGATGAGATGGCTGGATGGCATCACCAATGCAATGGCCATGAACTTGGGCACACTTGGGGAGATGGTGAGGAACAGGGAGGCCTGGCGTGCTGCAGTCCATGGGGTTGCCAAGAGTCTGTAACACTACTGGGTGACTGCACAACAGTGACTGTCTAAATCCATGCTCTTAATCACTGTGCTCAACTGCCTCTTTAGCTTACCTGGTGGCACTAGTGGTAAAGAGCCCATGTGCCAGTGCAGAAGGCACAAGAGATGTGTGTTTGATCCATGGGTCAGATCCCCTGGAGGAGGGCATGGCAACCCACTCCCGTATTCTTGCCTGGAGAATCCCATGGACAGAGGAGCCTGGCGGCCTATAGTCCATAGGGTTGCACAGAGTCAGACACGACTGAAAGGACTTAGCACTCACGCAAATTGCTTCTTATGAAGAGGATGTTATGGTCCTGTTGGCCGTGCCAGTAAAGAAAGTAGAGGTGTATTTGGTAAGATGATAGCCTTTGGTCACAGCTGACTGTGTGGGTATGGAAAATGGGTCTGTACTAATATTTGCCACGTTTCTAGATCCTTGTTCCCTCCATACTTCTGCTCCCTGGACTTAATTATCAAAATAATTCTAGATCTCTTCTACTGACCAAGGTTAGGTAAAGACAGGCACCAAAATTTACGGTGACTTTTGAAAAAGTTTTATGAGATCTGACCTCAGCTTAGGTCAGAATTGAGGAATCCCAGACAATTGTATCCATTGTGGAGAGCTAAGGTACATTTTGGATGAACAGAGCAGCTTAGCACCTCATGTTTATTTCAGTGTTCCCACACTTGAGATACTTTGGTGTGGAGTCTCTCTTTTCATGTCAGATTTGGATTTATGTGTATGAGCAGGAGTTGAAAATGAACTCTTTTAAGAGCACGCTTGATGTAGATGATTGATATGATGGTAACTATAGATTGAGAAAAAGAATTTTATGGTTGAAAAAGTCAATCTTGTGTTGAGAGCATATTAGGACATACTACTGTGCTAATTTAGGCATTGCAAAGTTTGAGGATTGGTCCTATTTTGAAGGAAATAAAATCCACGGCTGAAATACTTTGCTATGAAGAGCTCAACAAATCTTTTGACTCCATATATACAATAACTATGTGTACTACTCTACGTTTCCTGAGAGACTTAGAATATATCCTAGTAGTGTTTTGAGACCCACCTATTTGATCACATCACAGTAAGAAAAATGGGCTACTTGTCTTTTTGTTGTTGTCATGTAGAGACAGCTGGTAGTGTTCTGGTCTACTTTATTGAAGGGGAATGCCATTTTGCACAGAGATGCTATGTACAGATGGGCAGAGTTTGCACTGTTCAGCCCTCAGGGCAGTCTTACATGGACTGTGGTGTGAGTAGTGCTCTCTTGGGTTACATGATATATCCTGTAGCACTGTCCTCATGCCCTGATTTTGTGCTCTTCTTCCTCCCCAATCTTGATGTGCTTTTCTGAAAATAATTTTTCCTTTAATAAATCTCCTCCACCCCATTTTACTGCCTTATTAAATTTTTTCAGACAAAGTCAAGCTGTTGATGAGCCATGCATAGATGTTTTGATTATTTGGGGTATATGGTGGCAGAATTTCAGAAACAGGCTTCTTTTCCTTACGTACTACATTAATCAGTCTGGAACACTTTGCTTTTATGGAAGACCTTTTGGTTTTAGTATTAGATGAAAACAGAGGCAAAAGAAGTATAACCCATCCCTATACTAGATCTGACTTTAAAATCGAGTGCATTGATTTTGTGTTTATCTGTTGCTTTGACTTGTGTATCATCTCTTCTCAGCTGTCATGAAAATCCTATTTCAGGTGTATTTTTTAAAAGACTGAATATTAGATATTTGGAGCATTTAATATACAGGTTTCTCCCTACTCTGAAAGGAGACCATTCCTACCTCTTAGAAGCTGAAATGGCATAACGTGATGAAGCAGTTGTCTTAGGACACACCTTGCTAACAGATGCACAAAATAGAAAGGACAGATGCCCACAGACACAATTCAGAGCTATGGCGCCTTGATGCTGAGATGCTGGGTGTAGTTCTCGGGGCAGGAGCTTGGTGGTATCACTCACTGCTCACACTGCTCACTGTTTCTAACACCCTGTTGCTAAACAAACACTGAAGGCTTTTTTTGCTTTTTGCCTTTTTTCATGAAAGCGAAAACACTTGCAGATTTTTTTTGTTTAGCAAAACCAGGTCCTAGTGTGGGTCTTTTATACAAGTGCACTGGCATTAACTAAAACTTTAAAAAAACCTGGGTATACCTGTATTATGTAACAGGGGAAATAGCCAAGTTGATGGCTGTTGTTGCTGAGTAGTCCCAAAGTCACTTACTTTTGCTTTTGACTGTTAACCTCTGTCGTCCCTCCCAGATAAGTAGTTGAAGTAGTATGAAAGTGCTCTTCTCTTGGGCAAGGGCCAAATAAAGTTTTAACTGCTAACACCCTTCCTCTTCAATTAGGAAGACACTTTGATTAAATGGAGAGGAGTAATTTGTATGGTCTTCAAATACTATAAAGGATTGAATAACTTACAGAATTTTTGAGAAAAATTTTTGTGATCAGTCTATTTGGATATATGTGTCAGCAGACGTGTGTGTGTGTATACACACATTTTTATTCAGTTGACCCTTCAACAACAAGGAGATGAGGGGTGCTGACTCTCTGCACAACTGAAAATCCACATACAACTTCATAGTCAATGCTTCGTATATACAATTCCACATTTGCAGATTGAATCAACTGCAGGTCAAGTAGTTCTGTAATGGTGTTTATTGAAAAAAATCCGAGTGTAAGTGGACCCACATGGTTCAAAACCTTGTTGAAGGGTCATCTGTGTGTGTGTGCATTGATACCCATCACATGTCTCACCTAAAACTTTCTCTGAAGTACAAAGAACCAGAGAATTAAAACCATGTGTAAAAGATGTGCGGGAGAACAGCCCTAATGCTGGCTAAGTGGGAAAACTTGGGGTAGTTTTATCAAATGTTATTTTTATTCCATTTGTATTTAGTTAATTCTTTAATAATGCTATGTGTAAAGGAGATTTAATATCCTTTTTGGACTGAGTGATATCTATGTTTCTTTTTCTTATTGCAGACCATTCATCAAGAATTTTGTATCCAAGGCGCAGAAGTTTGTTACCGAAGATGATGAATGCTGACATGGATGGTATGTTCTTCTTTTTCCTTTTTATATGTTTTGTGGCAGACACATTGCTTTATTAAGAAATGGAAAGAGCAGAGAAGCAGTATTTAGAAGGAAGGCTTGGATCTTGGCCACTTGTACTTATTTATAATCCTATCTAGTTCTAGAAAGAATTTAAGGCAGCTTCCATTCTTTAACTGTAAGATGTTGGTAAACACTTTACCTTAACTTTGGTGGTGTCATCTGTGATGTAGGATCCATCTTTTATTTTACAGGGCTTTTGTATAAGTCAAGGAAGATAATAAATGTAAAACATTTTGCAGATCTTTTATGTGCTGTACTGAACAAATGGTAGTTAATAATAGTAACCCTGAACCTGTTCATTACAGCAGTTGATGCTGAAAATCAGGTGGAACTGGAGGAAAAAACACGACTTATTAATCAGGTGTTGGAACTCCAACACACACTTGAAGGTTAGTTTGCATTTTGTAGTTTTCTTAACTAACATCCAGGTATTGAAATTGTAAGCATTTATGTTGCTAAATTTTGTTACTGTGCCCAGTTTTAAAAATGTATAAACTTCAGAGTTTACGTCAATGGTTTGTTCCTCCTGCCTCTAGGTTTGACTGGTGATTTTTAAAACACAGTTCTGTCTCAATAAGGAAGTCAAATAGTGTTCTTGTGCTTCCCTCTTTAAGGTCTAACATAATAGGAGCACCCCTTTTAAGTCCCTGCATGGCATTATTAGGTCTACTTTAATCAAGTTTAAATGAAAGTAAAAACAGTGTACTAGCCTCAGAGATTATAAGGGAACTTACCTGAGTCTTTATTTTCTAAATGTCTTCTATAAAGTCAGTTGCACCACCAAAATATCTTTTTGTTTTGGACGAATTTACGAGGTGGTGGTTTTTTAAAATCAGATTGAGCAGATCGTGTCACTCCAGTGGCTTCCCTTCTCACAGGTAATGAAAACCAAGTCCCTCTCTGGAAGTCTCTTATTTCCCTTTTACCTCTCAGAGTCCTGTCACACTCTTGCCGCAATCATCCTACCTTAGACACTCCAGCCTCCTTGCTTGCTTCTCCTCAGGGTCTTAGCAGACTGCTTAAGACTAAAGCCACCACCTCGTAAATTCGTCCAAAACAAAAAGATATTTTGGTGGTGCAAGACATTTGCATATCTGTGTGACTTGTTCCCTCACTTCCTTTAGGTCTCTGGTGAAATTTCCTTAATCAGAACAGCTGTCCTTGGCTACACTGTGTAGAAGGACTACTTCCCTTTGCTTCCTATGATCCTAATCCCTCTTGCTTTTTCTCCTGAGCCCCTAAATGCACCTGTACTCACATGCACACTGCAGTGTCAGCTCTGTAAGGGCAGGGGCCTCTCTTGTTACTATCGCCACTAGAAAAGTGCTTGTCTGCTAGAAGGCACTGAGTTAGCTGCTGAGTGACTGAACAGATGCAGTATCTCTTCATCGTCAAGGCCTACTCTTTTGAATTTCTTGCTAATGCAAAAATGCAAAATGATGAATTGCTTGGAAACTGACAGCCTATATCCAGTATGTAAATTTAGTTATGTTCACCTACTACATTTTTTTAAATACTTCTAGTAAAGAATTATGGTTTTATGATGCTAAGATATGAACCAAACTTCACATTTTAAAAAAAGTATTTTTAAAAAATAGCCATTTTAAGAATTAACTACTTAACAAAAATGCTGTTTTGCAAAGCATAACATTTAACCTAATGTGAAATCTCTTTTTAGGAATTTTGTTTCTTGATTTGTACTCAGCTTACTTTGTTTACATAACGTCTAGACTGAATTTAAAAACAGAAAACTCAAGGACTGTGGTATTTAAGAGTAAATCTTCATAAGCATTATGTAATATGGAGTCATTGTCATCACTTTATTGATAATGTACTTTTTAATTTTTGATATAGATCTGTCTGCAAGAGTAGACGCAGTTAAGGAAGAAAATCTGAAGCTGAAATCAGAAAACCAAGTTCTCGGACAATATATAGAAAACCTCATGTCAGCTTCTAGTGTTTTTCAAACAACTGACACAAAAAGCAAAAGAAAATAAGGGATTGATATCTCTTATGTCTTACAGAATTGCTGCTGATCTTTTTTTTTTCTTTAAAACTTGGATAGATTCCAAAAGTTACAGTACTTTTGTTTGTGGCTTCACTGAGTATTTATGAAGATAATGTCAGATTTAGGCAAAATTAAGAGCATAACAGAAGACTTCCATGAGTTTGTGTATTAGTCTATGAAAATGTGGAGATGTAGAGACTTTATAATTAGAAATGCATATATTTATGAAACTTGAAAATGAATGTTTTATCAAATTTGTTTTGATTTATAGGGTTAGCATTGTCTTATAGGCATAGAGATACAAGCAAATAACTCCTGTGTTGTGAAAAAGTAACCAAAATCATGTACTGAATGCACAGCTTTATGTACCCTGTCTACCATCGTGTGCCTCTTTTCCATTTGCTTTCTTCCTGTTTTTCCTTCCCCTAAGGAAAAAATTGGTTACACGTTTGTAAAAAGTAATTTCAGTAGCTAATCATCTAGGAGAGTAGCTTGAACTCTAACTGTTGAAGCTTAACCAAAATAAGATACTTTCTCAGTTAGGGCTTATTTATTATGTTTAGTAGTAAGGATAGTAGGTTTCTCTTACATTAACTGAAAATGGAGGCTATAAAAATGAAGGTTTTCCTTTGAATTATGGTATGGGGAAGATTTGTTATTAAAAACTTCCCTTGCACAAAATAACCCACTTGGTATCTGAAGAGATGAGTTCTGGTTGTGTGTGTGTTTCAAATAGAAAACTTGGAGGAAAAATAGAAATAGGGTGGGAAAAGTACTTCGTAAGTACCTGTAACCAACTCCAAATGTTTCTACTCCAGATTTATGTTCTCTCTGGCACAGCTTGGATTTTGGAAGGAATATTTTTAAAAAATGGATTAAGTTTGGCTAACCTTATGTAAACCACACCTGGTAGAGAAGAGAGTTTGGTCTCAGGTTTATTTGTAGTACCAGCAGATCAACTTTGCAAAGTCCATTAAGAGTGGATTAGTATCAGAGTCATGAATAAGATGGGAGAGTTTTACATGTAAACTGATGCTTTCTCAGTATTTTATCTACTTCTCCCAGAAGTTTCTGCAAACCCAACTACTGGTTTGCAGAATTTTAGTCATTTAACCGTTTTTTAAAATTTAGTAGGTTCCATTTGGTAA
The DNA here is from genome assembly GCA_006410935.1 of Redunca redunca. Lineage (NCBI taxonomy): Eukaryota > Metazoa > Chordata > Mammalia > Artiodactyla > Bovidae > Redunca > Redunca redunca. The sequence continues at coordinate 7,840 of SJYQ01095401.1, forward strand.
GGGAATCAGTAGTTGTTAATTAAAATGTTAAATAGGAAAAGAAATCCACTAATATAGTTTATAGTTACTAAATTTAGGCGGATCATGGAATAATCTTATGTTTGTATTGGTGTAAGATTTGATGACTTTAGCTGTATGAACATATAATAGTCATCCTGCAAACGTTTTTGCATCTCTTTGTGACCTAATTTTCAAACATTTAAAATTGTGTTGCAGTTACGCTTTGCTGTTTAATAAAAAGCTGTTTCAAAAACTGCGTGTGTTTTGATATAGTTGCCTAAGTAACTGGGATACATATAGTGGTGTGGTGTGGTATATTCAGGGTTGTTCCAAGCCACAGGATTACTTAAGTATCAGTTACTGGATGTTTAAGGGAATACTATATTTTTAAAATGATATTATACATTAATTTAAAAAAGAAAAGCAAAGAATTCAAAGAGAAGGATTCAAGATTGCCAGGAGAAAGGTGGTTGTCATTTTTTAGGTTAGGTTAGGCTAACCTCTTTTAACAAGAAACACAGTAAGTGATTAAATATATGGAAGTTTTCTCTTCCAGCTAATGGTTCTGAGGTGAGCATTATAAACTAGAAGGCTTTATGAGCTGGGGATTTCTCTGCCATTTTCAGCCATGGCTTCCAAGTCACATTTGTTTTCACTATTCAGATTTGCAGCAGAAGTGCCTGGTGAACACTAGCAGGGTTTTATGGGCTGGGCCTGCCTGGAAATGGGCTTATGTCTTATCACATTCCCAAGGGCGTAGGGTGTGCGAATTTACTTAAATCTAGTTGCTGAGAAATGTAACCCCTGCTGGAAGCCGTATTCCAGCTACAACTTTATTATGGAAGCAGACAGAGGATAAGGTGGTAGCAGCCTTAGCCACAGCCCTCTTCTTGTGCTATGAAGTATCTGTGCCCAACCTTCTTCCCATACATAGAACATACTTAGCCTCTCTCCTTGTCCAGTTCTGATGCAGTGCAAAATCCAGGATCTCTATCAAGGTCTGCCAGTTGTAGATGTGACTCCTCGTAGTCTGACCACCTTTAAACTGATGACAGATTATATAACTCCCCTGCATAAGAACCTTCAGACGCGAATGTGCCTGTGCGTGTCCAGTCACTAAGTTCACGTGTCTAGTGTATATTGTCACCTGCACGTACCCTCTATAAGCAGTTGTGTTTTTGTGTGCTTTACTGTATACATTACTACAGCATCTTAATTTCAAGCCCAGGAAGCAGGTGTAAAAGCTGTGATACATAGCAGATTGTGTTAATTGGGTACATAGGCTAACTTTGTTGAAGTTATGAACAAGTTGGACTTAGCAACTAGCTCTTGGAAGGGAACTCATTCATATGTAAGGGACTTAACTGTATTTGCTCTGTCCATTTATTTATAATGGTGTAGTGGGGATAGGATACCCAAATAACTCTCAATTTGGAAAATGGAACAAAGAGAAACACATCAAAGTCACTGTGGAATACTCCTGGGAGAGACACTCTGGAAGATTCTGTCTCAGTGGACAAAGTTCCTTGATTAGACCTGAGTGTAATCTCTGGCAAGGGACTTCGCTTATTCTTTGCTCTCCATGGCTCCCCCTAGCTGGAAAGTTATTTGTTATCCACCCACCCCCACAACCCCTTCCTGGGACTCTGAAAGAGAGTGGGGGTATTCCCTGCACAGGTTAATGTTATGAAAACAGTCCACTTCTCGCTGGTGTGAGTTTGGTGCCCATTGTTTGAAGGCCAAGCTCACATTTCTTGGGCTGTACAGCTCCCTCAGAAATAGACTTCTTGTCTATATGCTTCAGTTCCATATGCTGGGAATCACAATCACGCTCTTTTCTAGACCAAACTCTCCAAAGCTGGCCTGCTTTCCTTCCTCACGGGACCCTGCCTCCTCTAATGGAGGCTCCCGTGGAACCAACTGAAAATGGCTGGGAATGCAGCATGCGGGTATCACTGCAGGGCCGGGTTCCTTTGTCTGCCTAATGCTTGGCAGAGAAATCTTCACTGGGCTTCCCCTTCTACCTCCCACACCTCAAAAATAAAACAATGCTGAACTTCTGCCATTCAGGGTACAGAAGCAATTAGCTTTTTTAATGTTGTGAGGTACCTAATACATGAATTTTCTCTGTTCCCTTCCATCTCTGCTTGGAAACTAAGTTCCTTCCTGTGATACCTTCTTGCTATAAGCATCAGGGCACACCCACTTCACTATATTCTGCCTTTTCCAACTGCCATCCTACAGCTGTTAACTCAGAAGGTGACGAAATGTTACTTGAAATACATGCCCCACCTGCTTGCCATACAGATGGTAAACCAGTGCCCAGAGGAGCCTAGTGGGCTACAGTCCATGGGGTTGCAAAGAGTTGGACATGATTGAGCACGCACACACACACACACTCTCTCTCTCTTAATTATGGCAGTATCTGCAGGATGTCAGTTTGAATATTAGAAATACAGGTGGCAAACTGCATAGAGACTGTACCTAGCTTCTGATAAAGACTCTCCTTAACCAAAGTTTAGCCAGGTTCTTCTGAGCCCTCTTTCTCAGTAGGCCTCGTACCTTAGGTCCTGTCTTCAGCCTGACTAGTCCATTGTTAGTAAAAATCCTGCTGCGTCACTTTGGAAAGAATTCCCCTACTCTCAGAATCTGATCACCCTGCCGGCCTTCAGCAAGAATCCTGCTAAGTCAGCATGGCAAGCATCCCCCTATCTTGGTGTCTTCCATCCACCAATGACCCCCTTCCGCTCTGCTTGATGGCTGTACGTCCTCAGCTGCCTCACTGCAGCTGGAGCTGAGCTCATTCTCTTGCCCGTCACCACAGCCGTGGCCCCTGCTGCAATAGCCCTGAATAAAGTCTTCTGCGCTGTTTTAACCAGTGTCGGAATGCATTTTTAATTCTTCCCAGCTCTAAATGCTAGGGGAATGACGACTTGCAGAAACCCCTCTTCCTCAGGGTCTCCAGCAGAAATTCCCTCAATACTAACACTAGGTTCCATCCAAAATTTGCCTTTATATTCACTATGAACTTCACTTACAGCAAGTTAATACAGCTCATAACCCCTTATCTGTAACTCTTGGGACCAGATGTTTCAGAATTTGGAATTTTTCATACATGATAAAGTATTATGTAACTCATATACCAATACAGCTTGGGGCAGTACTTGTAATCAAATATATTAACACTTTTGTAGCAAAATATATGAATACTAAGATAAATGAAGACTACAGGTAGTCTGTTAGGGAAGTCAGGTTTGGCTGCCAAATGACTTTTGATGTCAAACATGAAAAAACTTTAGATTTTCAGATTTTTGGAATTGTACGTGTAACAGCGAAACAATTTGTGAAGTAACCAAAATCATCAAAGCTTGCAGTTTCAACCAGTTTGTTAATGAGTCGTGTCCAACTCTTTGTGACTCCATGAACTGCAGCCCACCAGGCTCCTCTGTCCATGGGATTCTCCAGGCAACAATATTGGAGTGGGTCACCATGCTATTCAGGGGATCTTCCAACCAGGGATGGAACCCAGGTCTCCTGCACTGGAGGCAGATTCTTTACCATTTGAGCCACCAAGGAAGCCCTCCAACCAGTTTATGATGTCATTTATATTCCTTTCATTACTCTTCCCTCTGATCTAATCTTTTTCCAAATGAGAAATGGAAAGTGAATTATATATTCTAGGATGACTTTTATGATCCAAAACAAAGCAAAACTGATCTTAGTTCTTTAGAGTGCAATCTTTACTTTCCCCAATAATTTTGTACTTCCCTATCTTGAGTTCAGAGAAGGCAATGGCACCCCACTCCAGTACTCTTGCCTGAAAAATCCCATGGACAGAGGAGCCTGGTAGGCTGCAGTCCATGGGGTTGCTAAGAGTCGGATACGACTGAGTGACTTTGCTTTCACTTTTCACTTTCATGCACTGGAGAAGGAAATGGCAACCCACTCCAGTGATCTTTCCTGGAGAATCCCAGGGACGGGGGAGCCTGGCGGGCTGCCGTCTATGGGGTCGCACAGAGTCTGACACAACTGAAGCGACTTAGCAGCAGCAGCAGTTACCTTGAGTTAACACCCTCTGCCTGGTGGGCTGCCGTCTATGGAGTCACAGAGTCGGACACGACTGAAGCGACTTAGCAGCAGCAGCAGCAGTGGTTGGTAGGACCACTTGTAAATCATGAAAGAAAAGAGAATGTGTCTAACGTGACAGGGTAAGAATTGGAAGACTGACTTAATTGCCTCTTAGCTATTCTAGCCAAAAGACAAGCTACAGACTATTTCACTTAAATCACAGAGGTTAATGAAATTTGACGATATTTACTATAACTAGGACTTTACATTGGCCTTAGGACCTAATTTACCATATAATGGAAGGGGTATTGAGGAGCAATGACAGAAGCTAAAGTAATACATTGTAATCAACTGTATAATGTATTTGCCTTGTTTTAAATTTTCTATATTATCTATAGATGGCTTACCAAATGTTTAGTCTAAGTAATTAAAACTTTAAATTACTCCAAAATTTGACAAAGGATGTAAAACTATATTCAAGAAACATAAAATGTGTGATATGATACCATGTTGTTAAAAGGTCATTTAAAAATTACCCTGTTGCCCATCTTTTTCTAAAACTACCATTGCTCTTCCTTCCATGCATTTCGATCTCTGTACAAACTCCAAACATATTCAAAAATACATTTTTTTCTCCCATCAACCTATTTCATCTGACCTGTCAGATTAGAGACAATTTTATTTCCTGAACTCCTCACAGCTACCATACTATGGAAATGAGAGCTATAATTTGGGAAGATATTCTTAAAATTTACGTAGAAATGCTATTCAGTTCAGTTCAGTTTAGTTGCTCAGTCGTGTCTGACTCTTTGCAACCCCATGAATCATAGCACGGCCTCTCTGTCCATCACCAACTCCCGGAGTTCACTCAGATTCACGTCCATCAAGTCAGTGATGCCATCCAGCCATCTCATCCTCTGTTGTCCCCTTCTCCTCCTGCCCCCAATCCCTCCCAGCATCAGGGTCTTCTCCAGTGAGTCAACTATATGTTTAAATATACTCTTTACATGAGACTTAAGGAGTTATCCAACATTAGCCATCTGACATTTCATCTCTAAATCCTGAAGTTAAAAACATAACCACAATTGACAAAAGAAAAAACTTCACAGATGCCTAGAGTATGTTTAAATTTATAGTAAGATATTTATGTTTTAACTATTCTGAATAGTTGTCACCGAAAACTATTACTTTTCTAAATTAGTATTCTAAATTTCTAAGGTTCATTAAATTCATTACTAGTAGTTAATATTGACAAGTAAGGAATTTCATCCTCTGTCTCCTGCAAATGTGGACTGATGCATCAAAAAAGCTCTAGTTCTAGAAGTCTGTATCTTTCTAGAGGAGTGACCAATGGAAGCAAGGCTACCTTAAAAAAAAAAATCTCAAGAAAAAGAAAGCTACTTTAGTTTGATCAAGGTAAAAAGTCCCCCCAAAATAAAGAGCAAAATACATTAATTTTTCTCCTTTATTAGAGAAAAGGAGAAAACTTAAATCATTTAAAATAACAGAGTCAGAATGGGGTGGTAGAAGGAAAAAATGATCTCATTATTAAAGAAAACTCTATGCTTTGTCTACTGAGTGAATGTAGCACATATGTTTTTAAGTTTTGGTTAAACCTATCAGCCAATGGTACCTTCACAGAGGCGACACCCACAGGGAAGAGCAGAGAACTGGCAAAACTGGTTGCTCAGGTTTTACCACTGCAAGCTCATGGAGTTTAACCAAATGTTAAAGTTTAAATGAATCTGCAATCAAGAAATTTAAAAAAGCTTTAATAAATCTTTAGGGGAAAAAAGATCATATACAAGACACTTGTCAAGCAAGAAGTTTCCCATCAAAATTTATCTCATGAAGTAGTAGTTTACTTTCAAAAACATTCTCATCTAGAATCATTCAATGTGTCTACTTCATTTAAAGTACACAGCAAGAAAAGGAGTCTGTGCAAGATGTGTTAGGTTTAGTTAGTATTAAATATATACAAAGTATGGTTAGCTATGTATTAAGATTGTCCACCCTCAATATATGGAAAATTCAGAACACAGCAATGAATAAAGCACTTATTTTCACTTTCAATTCACTGTCTGAAATAAGGAGTGAATAGTGGCTACACTAGCTATTTGGTTTCCTCCCTTCAGTCAGAGGAGAAGCTAGAAACTCATTTTCCTTAAACATGAGCTCTAAATGTATTAGTGGGGCTAGCCCAGTGATGCGGAGAAGGCAATGGCACCCCATTCCAGTACTCTTGCCTGGAAAATCCCATGGATGGAGGAGCCTGGAAGGCTGCAGTCCATGGGGTCGCTAAGAGTCAGACACGACTGAGCGACTTCACTTTCACGCATTGGAGAAGGACATGGCAGCCCACTCCAGTGTTCTTGCCTGGAGAGTCCCAGGGACGGGGGAGCTTGGTGGGCTGCCATCTATGGGGTCGCAGAGAGTCAGACATGACTGAAGTGACTTAGCAGCAGCAGCAGCAGCAGCTCAGTGATGGGATATGTATGTTCATGAAGGAATCCAAAGTATCACCCAACTAGTATAGAGTTCTCAAGATAGTATTAAAGTAGTTTCATGGCCTCAAAGATTTAGATCACCTTCTAAAGGGTTTATCACCCAAACATGAAAAATTCTTAGAGATGTTAAATGGAATAATACAGTTCTACCATAATGCACTTCTGTAACTTCTGTTACCTACAGTCATCCCTTGGTATCCATGGGAGATTGGTTCCAGAACCTGTGGCAGATATCAAAATGTACAGATGCTCAAGTCCCACAGTTGACCGTCTTTATCTGCAGATTCTCCATCTGAGGATTCAACCAACTACCTACCGTGGAGTACTGTAGAATTAATTGGGGAAAAAATCCACATACAAGTGGACCCATGCAGTTCACACCTGTGTTGTTCAAGTGTCAACAGTATTTTAAAAGAATAAAAGCTAGATAAGACAATAGATTTGAATTTGTCAGAAAAAAAGATAAAAATACAAAACAGGATGATCGATATCAATCAGCCACTAGAATCTCTTACTGATCAGACCCCAATAATAATTTACCTATTAAAGTAGGTAATGTTTAAAAAAAAAGAAAAAATGCTTAAAGTTTGTTTTTAAGAGCAATGTAGGCATAAGCAATCTTGTGAATAGGGTAAGCCATTCTGGCATAAAACAACTGTAACAGCTTGAAATATAGCTGTACTCCATTTCATTTTGATAAACCTCATCTCTGTATTCAAATGTCACTATTAACCAGTGATTCTACGAATGATAAGACACATTTCTGTTTTGTTGACTGGCCTGCCAACAAAGCACCTCTTTAAAGTGAACAATGGACCATACCTATAACTTGACACAAACTGGGTAAACGTGGGTCACATACAACACTTTCAATTGTTGGTAGAACCAAACAGCCATACAGAAACTTTATTGCAATCAGCTCTGTACAACAGAACTCTCTCACTTATACTATAGAACTACCAGGTATACTGTAGTACAACCGTATAAGGGGAAGTTCCAATAACTGACTTGTCCCATAGCAGTGAAGCAGCGCGCTGCATATTATTTTGCTCTGTAGAAACCCAAACTCTCCAAACTATGAAAACTGTGTAACCTCTAATGATATAAATCTCTTAAAATCTGACATGTAACGTGCCACTTTTCTTTTATTCTAAATTCAAAGACCAGGTAACTTCAAAGGTTTTTCATTTCTGAAAAAGAAGATTAAAAGAAATGTCTGAAAGAATAACATTGCTAGATAGTAGAAAAGGGATGTGCAGATAGACTCAAGCGCAGTTCTGGCACACGGACTTGAAAATGCCAACTTGCTCTCTCAGGAATGAAAAATACTTGAACACAGGTTACTCCTTCCGTACTCTTCTTTTGCGTACTGACTTTATTGGCCCATCTCCAGATCCTGTGCTCTCATCTGCCTCTTTCATCTAGAAAAAAACGTTATGAAAATGGTTATTTTCAGACAGTAGGCAATGAGTAGACAGTAGTATATAAAATATTTATTTTAAAATACATCTATTTCTAAAATACATGTTTCTAATCAAATGCTTTACATTAATCAATCATCGGTCAAAAATGTGTATATAAATTGATGTGTTTCAGTTTGTTCATCTTTTGCCATGATTGCATTTTTAGAGTAACTCTGCCTGTCAGATATGCATCTGACAAGGGATAATGCTAACAGCTCAATTCATGATTTTATCTCATGATTTCCAACTTAATCTAATGTCATGGTTAATTAAAGGTTGCATAATGTTTTCATTGTGGATAGTAACCACTAACTATACCAACACAATGTCTCTGTAATAATGAACTGCTGCACTGGTTTTACAGAGACTTTTCCAGAACTTCTGGCACATAGTACTTGATAAAAATTAGGAGAAAGGAAAGGGAAACATCAAACTTATGGTCTGGGTTTTTTCTATTCTTTAACTCGTATCCTTCCAGAATAATCATTTGTACATAAGTTAAACTTCTATAACAAATAATAGGGGTATTATACAAAATAGTTAAAATTATTTCTCAAGGTTATACTATATAAAAATTGTTTTAGCTCACTGACAAATGCATAAAAGATTAAAAGACTGGAACATGGAATTAATATGCTTTTAAAGGTACACAAAATATTTTTTTACAAAGCAAAATATAACTAGCGTAAGTGTTCCAGATATAATTCCAAGTATTATTATGAAAAGTATAACAGAAGGACACAAGGACTATGTAACACTATGCTCTGGAAGAAACTTTCTTCACCCAGGTCCCTCTCAGTAAAGAAATTCGTAATGATCCCCCAAACCCATTTAAAAACTCACAAGACAGTTAAGACTAGTAACCAGGCATATGTACAGAATAAGCTTCAGAAAACACTTAAAACAATAAAAACAAATGTTTACTTGGGTGATTTCTTCAAGCAGACAAAACGGAATGTTTATTTCATCAAACACAACAGTCCAGACATTACGGACATTTGCTCTGCCTAACTCTAAGCTACGAGAGTGAGGGGACAGCGACTCTGTCGGGTTAAGATTATGCAGCTCTCAAAAGGCCAGAGAAGCAGAGAAAACAGGCTTTTGGGGGTATATAGTAGGTTAAAAAAAAGAGAAGGAAAAACGAAACCTCTGGTTCTGAATTATACCCTGGATGATTCTGATTTCATAACTGACTATAAAAAAGGGCACTATGGCAAGTTTTATTATACATCAGGATGGGGGAAAAAAGGGCAGACATATCAAGTTAATGAAAAAAACAAGCTTAAAGATTTGAGAAAAACACCACTACCAGACACAGTACTCCACTAGCCAATGAATGAAATCCTTTAAAATTTTACAGTAAATATAAATGTGACAGAATGTTTTCACAATGGCTGTAAAGACTGCCTTATAATAAACATAATTACCTCTTAAATATTCAACTGGTCTGCTTATTACACCTTTCAACAAAACACTTTAATAAACTTTTATTTTTAAACAGATATAGCTATTTTGCAAACCAAAGACCTATTTTACACTATTTCATTAGGCATTAGGAGGATATAAATTAGTTTTTTCATGCTTTCCTTATGGATACATTTTATACCAATATTTATGCTCTTAAGAAAGCTGGGAGAAAATATGGCAAAAAATTCTTCACAAACGAGATCACTACTTTTATTAAAATATTTTATAGGCTAACAATCATACATAGAAACTAGTTTATTTTCTGTTAAAGAGATGCTTACCTCGTCCTCTGATCCAGACTTATTGGATTTATTACCTTCTTCTTGTCCTTCTATAACTTCAATTTCTTCTTCACTCTTTTCCTCAGGTTCACCTTCCTCTTCTAGAATTTTTTATTAAACAGATTTTATTCAAGGCAAAAGACTCAATGAATTAGAATTTTTCTACTGAAAAGTATTAAGTAAAAGTGGAGGAGTACATTTAAATTCCAATATTTGAAAGCAATTTCTTCCATTAGACATTTTTGAAAATTAAACACAAGTACTCATTATTTTACCACAACTCACTGGAAAAGACCCTGATGCTGGGAAAGATTGAGGGTGTGAGGAGAAGGGGATGACAGGATGAGATGGTTGGATGGCATCATCGACTCAATGGACATGAGTTTGAGTAAGCTCTGGGAGATTGTGAAGGACAGGGAAGCCTGGCATGCTTCAGTCCATGGGGTCACCAAGAGTTGGACACGACTGAGCAACTGAACAACAACAATAAATATATCATCATATCTGAGGAAAGGGGCAGGTATAAAGAATTTTAAAGCATTCAGTCTGTATGTGAAATGAAAATCAAAGAATATATGTGTGTATGTATATACATAAATATACATGTGCTTTGAGAGAGCATGGTTTTTAAGTCAATTGTTTCATCAACTATTAAGTTAAAAATAGTGCTCAAAGTATAATGCAGGTTATAAAGGGCTCATTCTGGAGCCTGGCTTGGGACATCTGGCAAACATCAATAGTTTTATGGCTACTTAGATGTATACAAGGAAGTCTCACTGGAGAGGTACCAAAAAGCTGCAGTTGTCTTCAGTTCTAACATCTTCTGGAGTTTAGTTGAGAGCAGGAGGGGACATATGATTCAGCAATCCTTTGAAGAGATTAAACTACTGGTTTGATATGATAAACTATGTGATAAACAACAGCCCTTGGTGTGGATTGTGTTGCTGCAGTGACCTGTCTCAAACCAACTACTCTTCCACAGAAGCTGTGATCTGTGCCTCCCATCTCATCCTTGGAGGCAAGAAAAACCCTTGCAAAAAGCTATGACATAGGGGATTGATAGCTGCTGGATTCTGAAGCAACTGAACAATTCTGACAACTCTTTCTCCCTAGAAGAGAGAACTCATACATTGGATGTCTGCTTAGGTACAATCCAGGCAAGGACGGTACTCCTCTTCACCACAGTCACGCACTCCTGGGGATTCAGATGGTATAAATCTGACAGCAGACAAGTGCAACAGCTAGTGTTTCCCACTTAATCTACTGTTCTTAATGAGCTCTGCCCAGGGTCCCTTTATATATCGCCATCACTGTCCTACCTTTTTCAACAATTTCACCATCACTTTGCTTTTTTTCCTCTTCCAAGTCAACTGGCTTCTCCAGGGCTGCTTTCTCTTCCTTCACTTCCTGCTCCAGTGCTCCCTTTGTTTGTGGTTTACATATGTCCAGTTTTTTGAAAGCCACATCTTCATATTTTTTCTGTGGTAGTTTAACATAAGCTATTTTTACTAAAAGCAAAGCACTATTTAAAAAAAAAAAACATTTTCTTTTTTTGCAATGATGGATATATCACACATGCGCTGAAGAACTGATGCTTTTGAACTGTGGTGTTAGAGAAGACTCTTGAGAGTCCCTTGGACTGCAAGGAGATCCGACCAATCCATCCTAAAGGAGATCAGTCCTGAATATTCATTGTAAGGACTGATGCTAAGCTGAAATTCCAATACTTTGGTCACCTGATGTGAAGAACTGACTCATTTGAAGAGACCCTGATGCTGGGAAAGACTGAAGGCAGAAGGAGAAGGGGATGACAAGAAGATGAGATGGTTGGATGGCATCACTGACTTGATGGACATGAGTCTGAACAAGCTCCGGGAGATGGTGATGGACAGGGAAGCCTGGCGTGCGGTCCATGGGGTTGGAAAGAGTCAAACATGACTGAGCAACTGAACTGAACTGATATCATACATGGTGAACTAACAGTAAAGACTTACATAGGAAGTTCAGTTTATTACTTTTAAGAACCACTGACTCCATTTGTAGAACTCCTAAACACTAAGAGATTTTTTTTTTTAATGTTGAAGGAAATTCATTTTCTTTACCTTTACTTTTCTTGGCCAACAAAATGAACTGATCAGTGCTATTGGAAGCGCTGCTGTCAAGAGGTAAATGAACCAGAGCCATGGGCGCTGTTCAGTAGCCGACATCAATTGTTTGAATATACCAGGCTAAGAAAGAAATAAGCATAAAAAAGGCTATTCAGACTTTATAAACCTTCATTCACAAATACAGCCTGAGAAAACAAAAAAAGTTATTTCACGTAGGTAGTTTTCTACTAAGGAGTCAAATTTATAAGACAAAAAATATTTTCCATTTTATACTTTGTAAAGTTTAAACAATCTTAAAAAAAAAAAAATGTTTATCTGGCATGCCAGTTCTTAGTTGTGACATGTGGGAACTACTTCCCCAACCAGAGATCAAACCCAGGCCCCCTGCACTGAGAGCGCTGAGTCCTAGGGAAGTCCCTTAAACGATCTTTAGTTATTCACATGCATTGCAGGTTGACACTTGATAGAAAATACATTATATTATACAAGTGAATATTGCTAATCCTCCAGCAAGAATTAGGACAGTTTCCTTTTCTGTTAAGTTTCAGGATAGTACTATGCTTCACGGATGTATTATTTGGTTCATTTAGAAGTAAACTCTAACTCATTCTGTACTTTTAAAGAACTTACTTAAAAAAAAAAA
>SJYQ01095401.1:31599-73630 GCA_006410935.1 Redunca redunca
ACATAACCATTCAGCTTTAGTCTTTTATAGTTACAGAATACAACCCAATCTTCACTATTTTAAAATAATTTTTTGAAACGACCTCAAACTTTAAAAGTTGCAAGTATATATAAAGAACTTCACTTTTTCTTGGATTACTTTAGAGTAAGTTATTGACCTCATCCGTATCATCGCTGAACGTTTTAACGCACATTTCCAATAAACAAGGACATCCTTCTATAAAACCCTAACCTAGATGCCAAAATCAGGAATTTAACATTTTCACACATTCCTATGATCTAGAAATCGATAAAACTCATCGGCATTTCAAATTCATTGATTCCTACATTGTAGTGTAAAATATTTTAAGGATGATTGAAAACACTCAAGCTCATGTGTTGGTATGCTGTTTCGAGGTAAACTCTAGCTCTTTAAAAGTTACCACATCAAAAGTTTCATAAGGACGCCCATGATTATAAAAACAAAAGAAAAGCTCTCTTTCCCTTCTATAAACATGGGGTGGGGAGTCACTGGGTACAATTTTTATCTTTGGAAAGAATGGGAGATAAAAAGTAATAGCTTAACATTTGCTTTTAGTAAAAGTAAGTTAAGGAAGTGGTGGTGGTAGTGGTGCTTTAGCTGCTAAGTCGTGTCTGATTCTCTCCGGAGCAGGAAGCCTCCTCCTTCTCCAAGGGATCTTCCCCACCCAGGGATAGAACCTGGGCCTCCTGCACTGCAGGCTGATTCTTGACCAACTGAGCAACCTGGGAAGCCCAGTGAAGGAAGCAGGAGCTGTCAATAAATGTCAGGATGATCTTGACTTAACTAGCTATGTAGATGACCACTTTCTGAAAAAACATTACTGAAGTTAATCTCCAGAGGTTTTCAGTCACAACAATGCCAAATTGTTTATATCAAAATCAAATATTGCAATTTAAATACCAATTCAAATAATGCAAATGAAGACTCAGTGTCTCTTCCCTTCTCTTTTTTCTCCACCATTTTCTATTACAGCTGAGACTATAAAAATATATTACTACACAAAGGAAAAAAGTCAAGACTGAAGCACAACTAACAGTAATAAGATCTTAAATGCAAAAATGTACTGCCGCTGCTAAGACGCTTCAGTCGTGTCCGACTCTGTGCGACCCCACAGATGGCAGCCCACTAGGCTTCTCTGTCTCTGGGATTCTCCAGGCAAGAACACTGGAGTGGGTTGCCATTTCCTTCTCCAATGCATGAAAGTGAAAAGTGAAAGGGAAGTTGCTCAGTCATGTCTGACTCTTCGCGACCCCATCGACTGCAGCCCACCAGGCTCCTCCGTCCATGGGATTTTCCAGGCAAGAGTATTGGAGTGGGGTGCCATCACCTTCTCCGGCAAAAATGTACTAGACTCTTTCTAATTCAAAAAAGGCATTTCTCAAGAAAAACCCCTGAAAGAGTATTTTCTGACTCAATTTTGCAACTGAAGTATTTTAAAATTACAGTAACTCCAAAAAAGCACATGACAATTACATCACTTTGACATCTTTGTCAAAAATCTTTAGCCAAAAAACTTTCCATTTAGAAAATGGCTTTAAATATTCTAAATGAATTCACCACAAAAGGCAATGGATTATAAACTCTTTTTAAGAGAGTCTGTAAGGTTCTTAGAACAACTACAGAATAATGTTATTGAAAATATAATACAGACAGTTTTTTAAAAAGGAAAAAAGTCATTTAAAGGTGGATAATCCTAGCACAACAAAGTTTTTGTGTATTATAGTAAGAAAAGCAAATAATTAAGAATTTGCTTAAATTTTAATTCCAGCTCTACCAATTACTTTTATTTCCTAGGGCAAGTTACTTAAATTAAGGCAAAATAAAAACTGCTCACCTCACATGACTATTCTAAACAAAGTGCCTAGCACAGAGCATGGTGCCTATCAGGTGATTAATAAAAGTTAAGACTTTTCTAAGCCTTTGGTTTTGTTTGCATAATTTGTCCAATGGCCACCAGAATGTGCCTCCAACTTTTCTTTATTCTCCCATTTTGATATTATAAGCTGAACATTTTCATAGTTATCTTTTTGTATTGTACTGCATAGAAAGAAAACCACTACTGCAACATTTGAGCTGCTTCCAATTTACAGTATATTTTTACACACAGGTCATTTTCTTCCTTCTGGATTATTTTCTTTGGATAAATTCCTGAAAATGGAATTGTGTCCTCTGAAATATATACTATCATATTGGTTTTGACTGGGTTTATACAAGGTCTAATTAAAATTCTTTTTTTTTTCTGTTCTAGTTATAATTTCTCATTATTTCTATGTTTTGACAGTTTACCTTACGTTCCCCCAAATGCCCAGTACTATTTTCCAATTTCAGAGAAAGGTCTTTGATATTAACATTAAAAATAAAATTGGTCTCTGCCCTGGCAGACAAAAAGGAATGTTTCTGTAACTGCAGTTTTGAGGAAGAAAGTTGATACATGTTAGTCTTGGATGGAGTTCCCCTGTTAGGTTCTGACATGCTCGGATTTTAAGTAATCATAGTACATAACCATATGTACCTGAAAAGAGGAGAAAGAGTCCTATACAATGTTCCTCCCAGTCAATGTATACTCAAGACTCCTCGCTGCAAAAGTAAAGCTAAGTATGTTAACAGATGGCTGCTGAATGCTTTCCCTTTAACTACCACCAGGCAGGACCCAACAATGACAACTGCCTATAGAATAAAGTCTAATGTTGAGGGTTTCTCCCTCTTTAATCATTTTCCGTGTTCCTATTCTGTCAGCATCGCTAATGTCAGGGTACCTAAAATATCCCTTTCCTCTCCTATGTTCCACATGGTATACCTAAACTTGAGATTAGGTCAAATGGAATCACCTTCCCCAGGTTTTCCCAAAGTTTCTTAACTGAAAGCAGTGTTGCCTTTGAGCTCTTAACTGTATCTCATATGGCGCTTTCCTTTCTGCCTGTGCTGTAAGTACGTGTGTCTGATTTTCCTAAAAAGATGAATCCTTAACAGAAGTACCTTGCTTGCTTCTCCCAAAGCACTTGCCGTGAAAATACTGGTAGTCAGCAAATACTTTTAAATTAATGAATGAATTAAAAGGATATACCAAGGGTATAAAGATGAGTCTTCCTGTCTGTAAAGAACCTTTTAAGGTCTACATCTGGAGGTTTGGCATGTTTTTCTTCAAAAACTCCAGTTTTGGGATGTTTATGTCTGAAGATAAAATGAAGTTTATAATCTTCTCCACATTTATCTGGTCCAAACATAATGGTATAGGATGTTTTATCATAGAAATTTTCCTTCAAAGAGAGATGAGTATTAGGATTAGTCCAGAATTGAAATACTTAATGAATTTCTCTATTCTACCCCATTGGGTAGAGTTCACAAAAATGTATTAAATGCTAATTCACCAAAGAGTTAGTTGACACATTGACAATAAAGGATGTGGAAAAATGACAAGTTTTATTTCAAAACAGATTTTTTTTTTCTTAAAATGCACACACTACTTCCAGAAGCTGGAACCACTTTAACAACATAAGAGGCTTTAATCACTCTATATAGATCTGTATTAATATCTTATTAAGAAAATTAAGCATAGAGAAAAACGTACTATGACTGAAGACTACAGTGCTTACTTAGGCACCACCACTATTCAGTAAGACACCAGCAAGTGGGGCCCTTTAATTAAGCACAAAGTGAAGAGCAGACAGTGACTTGCTCCCTGTTTTACCACTAGTCATTTCTCTTGGGGATTCCCTGATGGCTCAGACGGTAAAGAGTCTGCTTGCGATGCGGGAGACCTGAGCTCAGTCCTTGGGTTGGAAGGATCCCCTGGAGAAGGAAGTGGCAACATACTCTAGTATTCCTGCCTGGAAAATCCCATGGATTCATTTGGCATGGCCTACTGGTTAAGAGCATGGGATCTGGCATCAGATACTGAGGTTCAGATCCTACTGTTGCCTTTAAACCAGCTGTGTGTGGCCCTGAGCCAATCTTCCAACCTCCCCATAGTTCTATTCCATCACCTCTGATGGGGATAATAATAGTATGTACCTTATAAGGCTTCTCTAAGGATTAACTGAGTTAACCAGATAAAGTGTTTAGAAAAATACTTGGCATTTGACTTTATTATTGCCACTGAACCTTCAGGTGACTGTTACCTCACAACACGTAAGAATTGCAGCGTAAACTACAAATGGCTCCCCCTTGACCTTATCTAAGAAAATGAATCCTTTAATGTTTCATATCCAGGAGTTCTGACAAATATCTCATTAACGACTCATTCGTTTTTATATGTGTTATATGCAGAAATTCTGACACAGCCTCCTGTGGGAGGGCGCTATAAGAAATGTCTCCGAACTTCAAATGGTCCTAATACAGCCTGCTTCATTATGAACTTAACATTTTTAAGTTAGTAAAGTTTTGCAGACTGCTAACTCCTGAGCTGACCTGCCTTTTTAATTTGATTCTTTGGCCATTTTGTTTTACTGCTTTGGTCCTTTATCTTACTTCTCCTAACAAACTTACGATTATTACTTTGTAAAGAAAATAACTGTAAGTTGATCTCTCAGTGACATTTATAAGCACCAGGTTATATTTTATTTTATAGACTTGGCAACCTTTTTCACATTGCTAAAGATTACAAAACGGATGCCATCAAGTAACACGGCTGTGTATGAAACTTGAAGGCACATGGAAAAGCTATATACATTCGTCTTGGACAAGAATTTTCAAAGTTATTTTTGACTTCAGATGATAATAAAAATTTCAGTTGTGTCAAGTACTCCTTAGAAATACTTATTAACTTTAATAAGGCTTTCTTAAACATTAAAGTATCATACCAGATTCAAACCATCAGTGTCTGCTAGGAGTTTAATGTATGCACCTCCACAATCAATACCATCTTGAAAATTTACTTCATATCTAAATGAAGGGAAAAAGAATCATACTGCTGATAAATAAAAATTACTAATTGCTCTTAAAAATCCAATGTATTACTCTCAACTCATTTAAATACAAACATTTACATTACCAGAAAGCTCACACAAAGTACATCCACAACCTGTGAGGAACAAGCAGAAAGGCCTTTTCCATGAACACCCTTAAAATATTGAAAATAGAATGACCATAAACAACGACAGAAAAGCCAACTAATTTGCTGAAATAAATTTTTTCATCAAAACTGTTTAATTAAGAATAAGATACTTTGATTAAAACTTTTAGCAGGAAACTTCAAGTTAAAATAAGGTACGTACTATACATACTCTTTATAATGTGAAAAACAAAGACTGCGGGGATCACAGTTATAGCACAGGTTTCTAGGAAACTGCTAATGACCTTAGCTATTCAGTTCAGTAACTAAGTTGTCTTTTAGTTCAGCTACACCTAAACCAGGTTTAAAAAGTTGTATATTTAATTAAATAACCCCAGAAAAGAGATTTTGTAAACCTGGGATATTTCAGAGCTTAGCAGCCAGGAGGCAGGGGAAATACAGTGTAACAGCTAAAAAAGTGAACTGACATGGCAGTCTTCTCATGGATTTAACAACACTGTAATTCTCATCAAAAGTTCTGTTGTCTTGTTTAGGCAACAGACAGTCTTACTGAACAATATGTAGAAGAGATTCAGTAAATTGGTGAGTTATGTGTGACAAAAGTCAATGAGGAAATGGACATCAAAGTGATAAACAGTGAAAACCAAAAGCGTTATGACTGGTTTAATGAATTAAAGTAAAAGCAGATGAAAACCAGAGAAGTAACAGGATATAGTGATAATTTTAATAAAAAATTATAGTTTAAAGTGTTTCTGAAGAGACTTTAGCGACAAAGTAAAAATAGCATACAAAATTTTGACAGTTTGAGCCCAATTAGTAATATGCATTTTACATAGAAAGAAAAGAGAAAATACCGTAAAACTGTAAGTGATAATCTCTGCGTTGCTGGACTTTATGGAGATCTCCCCTCCTTATTTTGTATTCTGCTTTATTTCTCCAGATTTCTACAACAGTGGTTACAGGCAAGCACTCTGGAGTCAGAAAGACCTCAGATTTGTTCTTGACTTTGGTAGGCTCTGGCTCAAGACACATTACTAAAGCTCTGGTCTCCACTCGCTCATCTGCCAGGAGGGAACACTGCCCATACCTACACCTCTAAGGACTGTTATGATGACTAGAAGTTGTCCTGCACAGGGATGGGTCAATAAATGCTCAAAAATGTTAGCTTCTGTTATGATCAGAAGAAAAGTTTTGTTTGTTCTTTTTCACGTTTTAAATCAAGGAGTTAGTTTTCCTCGAGGCCTTATCAATATTTTTATTTTAGTAGTAGCTGATAAACTTTTCCTTCATGAAACATGTCTTTGAAGAGCATAAAGTAAAAGAAATTGTGCATAATGTGAACTAAAGGTAAATATTTGTGACTCTAAAATAAGATGATAAAGCTTTATTACAGGTCATCTGAGGGTTCTGTGAAAAGAACTAGAGGTAACAATTATATAAATTGTCTTTACAAATATTAAGACAGTTTTGCTATCTTATTATGCATAGTCTTGATCACTATGTCTATTTCACACGCTGCATATTTCCAGATTTTCATTAACTTGTGCCTAGTATAAACAGTTCACAAATAATTTGAGGATCAGTGAAATGTAAGTCATAGAGCTGGACGGACTGTTTGCTGCTAATCTTAAATCACAGGAAAAATGAGGACAAATGCTGAGTGTATGTTAACCCTCTTCTCTTTAGGGAGCCATTTTCTAAACTGTCCTATGAAATAGTAAGTATTGTTTAGGGTATAAAAAACTTCTGTGGTCAAATATTTTTGGGAAACACAATGTTCAAATTAAGAACAGGTTTTTTTATGTAGAACTCTCAAAATCTTTAATGGGCAAATATGCTTCCTTATCTTTAAGGTTCAGATATTCTTAGTTTCTAAAACTTATATGACCACATAATGCATATTAATAAGTACATAATTTGGGAAAAGCAGTTTTAAAGTTATGTNTTTTGACATTTGATATTTTAAATTTCTTGAAATAACAATGCAACTAAATCAAAGCATCACAGCCAAAAAATTAAACCAATTATACCAAATGCCATATTGTTTTACATTTTTAAAACACAAAATGGCATTTTAGTTATACCACACAGGCATATATTTAACATGCTAACAAAAAGTTTAAAACAAATTTATAGTTAGTAAGCTTATAGTTAGTAGTACTTCTTATGCTGTAATTAACTTTGGACAGCCCAATCTTCTGATATAAAATAGAAAATAACATTTCTGCATTTCCTTTTGTTTTTAATATGAATTTCATTTGTTTTATAACTGTATTTGTACAGATCTATTTTGGATTTATACCAGTATAGGTGAAACAAGCTTGAGGAATTAATACTTGATTTTACGATAGTTACACATGCAAGCAATACCACAAAACTAGTGTATGTCATATTTTGAGGGAGGGCAAAGGAAGACTCTATGAGAACACAGACCTTTAAAAGGGCATTTCCTCTTTAAAACAAACTTGCTGCCTTTGAATCTTATCATTGGCTCAACAGCAATATTTATAGTTCTATTTAAAATATGTTGAAGTTAATATATCTCACCAGCAAGTCAATTTGAAGTAAAGAGTTCAAACAAAAATGATGATTTTAATATGCACTATATAAATTACTCTGGTGGAATATTGCATATTATATAGCAAATGTTATATTAATATAATTTTGCAACAAATCTCCATTTCATTCAAAACCTCAGGGTGTTTGTGCATATATACACATTGTGTATTTAAATAAATGAAATGGGAAAGGGAAATCTGAATTTTTATACCCATTTTATACCCATATGCAGAAGCCAAATTATACAAAACTAAAATAAATGTTAGAAAAAGTATTCAAGACATAATAAAACTTACTGAACTACCAGAGGTTTATCAGCAAAGATGAAGGGTTTTGCTAACACAG
The DNA here is from genome assembly GCA_006410935.1 of Redunca redunca. Lineage (NCBI taxonomy): Eukaryota > Metazoa > Chordata > Mammalia > Artiodactyla > Bovidae > Redunca > Redunca redunca. The sequence goes on from SJYQ01095401.1 coordinate 39,536, forward strand.
CAGATATTGCATGATGCTTTGCTCTAGATTTCAACACCAGTCCTCGATCACCAGGTACTCGATTTTCTTTCAATTCTTCTATTTCCCATCTTCCTAAAATACAAAACCAAGCAAGTTAAACTAAAACCAAAAACACTGACTCAAAAGTTATCAGAAATGGTAACCAATAAGATTTTTCGGTGAAGGCTGATTTTGGAAAAATAAAATCACATTTTAAATCAGGAACTAGTACCTGCGCTTGCCTGTACGTCTGATCTCTTTCCTCCTAAAGTTGGGGGAACTACTGGGTCGGCCCAAAGCATTCGGGCACTTCTGTGGCCTCTTATGGAAAACTCCGAATGAGCTTCTTGGCCAACTCACTGATGAACAGACAGTAGAGCATTCGACTAAAGGGCCCCCAGCGCTGGCCTAGTCTGGATTTCTCTGAAAGACGTAATCGTTGAAATCCCAGAATTTGTTTGTCTCATAGGGTCTCATTGTATTTTTTAAATGAGTTATTTGTAAATGACACAGGAGACAAAATACCTCTTTAACACAAAATGAGTTTGCCTCAGTCTACGTATTTTGAAATTCATGGTGTCATCAACTACTTTGCTTACTTCGCAGAAGTTATTGTAGTGATTTAAATTTTATTTTAAAAATTGTATGCCCAAAGAACACAAATTGCAGTTACCCTTTCTGAGCTAAGCCAATCAGTTCTCAGAAATTTTGGCCAAGAAAGTCCTATACTCTAGATTAGCACTAGGCTGTAGCAGAGCAAAGCTGAGTGAGGCCCTCTCTGGGCTGGAACTGTCCCCATTTTAGATCAGGAAGCTCCTGCAGTTACATCACGGGATGCATACAATACAAAGATGAATGGGTCATCTGTAGCCCCAGAGTTGTGGGCTGGACTTTCCTCCTTTTAAAACAGTAAATAACTAATTCATATTAGTTTGTATAAAACATTCCAGTTTTGAAAATTAGATGTATTGCCTATTCCAAGAAAATTTAGTGAACGCTGGCTATTTTCCAGAATTGTGCCAACATGAAATATTAATGGGCACTTCTGAATTTACCAATGCACTTTATATACATTTTTTTCTTTCTGTAAAACAACAGCACAAGAACTTGAACAGTCTCACTAATCAGAGACGGGTGCTTTGGGGTCTATCACTGTGCACACTTTTTTGGGCTTTCAAAAATTATTTTTTCAACTTTTCAGGTTTGTTTTCCTTTTTGTCCCCCAATTTGGATATACTAAACTTTTCTTAAAAAGGCGAATTCATTTTCTTTTCTCACACTGATGAGCAACTGTATTATCACTACTAACCTTTGGCTTGACCAAATCACAAAGGCCTTCTTTTAAAAAGTAACAACTATATCTTTAGGGATTTTGATAGTAAAGGAATGTTTACAACTACGTTGTCTTTCTTTTGTAATTACGTGCATACATTTATCAGCCATGAAAACATACTCTCTAAAAGTATTACTTTAATTTTAGAAAACCTGTGGCAAGGTGATTATTCCTCAAGGACACGAAGTTTTTCCTAACTTCAAATCAGTAGTAACTTTTCATTAACCAATCTTTACTCAAGGCCAGGCAATGTGAACTCTGATTTAAGTAAAATCTCGAAAAGAATTCAAACAATTTTATAAGATAGCCTGAAAATTAGCCACTTAAAGAACTGGTGATTATTTAAACAGCTATATTTTTATTAATAACTTGATATGACAATTTAAATAAGCCTCCCTCAAATGCAAATCCTGTTCTCCAGCACATAATGTTTCTCACAGATTGCTCCTGAAAATCTAACAATTGGTTTTACTCAAGGGGCACTTGACAGAATCTGTGATTAATGACTGCTGCTGCTGCTAAGTCACTTCAGTCGTGTCCGACTCTATGAGACCCCATAGACGGCAGCCCACCAGGCTCCCCCGCCCCTGGGATTCTCCAGGCAAGAACACTGGAGTGGGTTGCCACTTCCTTCTCCAATGCATGAAAGTGAAAAGTCAAAGTGAAGTCGCTCAGTCGTATCCAAGTCTTTGCAACCCCATGGACTGCAGCCTACCAGGCTCCTCCGCCCATGGGATTTTCCAGGCAAGAGTACTGGAGTGGGGTGCCATTGCCTCCTCTGGTTATTAATGACTATAAATACTAAATATTCCTGCAAAGAAACTGATATTGGTTTCTACTAACCACTATATAAAAGACATTGCTAATATTTATATACAAAATGCCACTTTTGGGACCTGAATCTTTAATAAGAGATTCTGTATTTTTCAAAGGTGCTTTCAAGAAACTGAAAAGTCAACCAACCATACCAAATCTAATATGTTAAAAAATTATTTTGTGGATAATTATGTTTAATAAGACTATGGCCCAAACTTAGGTGTTGTTAGTAAGCTCATTTTTTGCTTGCTTGCTTGAGTTCTAATTTTAAGCTGAGGGAAAAACTCATTTAAGCACTAAGAGTCATTCTGTCCAGACTTAAACTCACTTCTAAAATAGACCATATCCTAATTTTAGGAAAATTCCATCAGTGGATACTTCTAAAATAAAAACATACAGCATACATCTACCCAATGTTGTTCTAAACAGCTGTAAAGTAAGCTAAACATAGATGTTTTAAGTCAAGAATTCTGTTTGATGGCATGTATTTCTGTGGGTATTATTTTAGTTCTATCTCTGCAAACACTGCTTCTTTGAGGGCAGTCATTCTCTTCTCTAAACGAATTCAGATGACTAAACTCAGTGTTGTTTGTTCTATGCGTGTGGCAGAGTTCCTTCTGGAGTTTAGAAGGATATGTACTCGGATGGAGAACACAGCACGGAAGACACGTAGGCATGATCCGTACCTCACACTAAAATCGACACTATGGAAAGGGAAGTAGACAGTTCGCCTCTCACACACGCTGTTATCTGTTCTGTTGTTATTCTCATGTAACTCCTACTGGGATCTGAATGTGAGGTCACATCCTTATAAATCTTAGGTGGTCTGTGAGAGAGAAAATTCCCACTACCCATCACCTTGAATGAGGCTGATCCTGCTTTACGATTTAACAACTGAGGAGACTGGTCTTAGACTAACAGGAGGAAGAAATTCTTTCATCATACTCCAGGAGAATCCTGTTAAGGCAGAAAAGATGACGCTTGCTAACAGGACTTTCCTTCCTAAGGGTGAGCCTGAAGATAACCTATTCGAGACTACAGGCCTCGAGATGGTGGCTCCAAGAGCAGCCACGTTTCCTGCAGCTCTCATAAACGTCCCCTGTCTCGCACCCTCTAGGAGGTCCATGCCTTAAGTTATAACTTAACTGAAGTGGGCCTACGCTTGAGATGAAACAGAACAGCAGCAGCTTGGGAATCCTGCAAAAGACTAAGTGCAGGGGAGTGAAAATTCAAACATTTAGAGTTTGAAACCTGGATGGTGGCTTAAGTATGGATTACTCGGACTTCCAGAAATACTAGAAAGGAGACAAAAGACTGAACATTTTATTGTGAAGCAGGATGGATCCTGAGGCCCCATTTATATATTTAACAGAAACATAATCTCAAAAGCTCATGTACTCTCAGTCATCCTTGCTATGTTGAATATTTAAATAATACTGTACCATCATATATAGAAATCTCCGAATCTGTATCATCTTTCTTTGCTTTTGATAATACCCACCTATAAATAAAATTGAAAGAAATATATATCATTTAAAAGAAAACTAACAATTTATAGATACAATGTATATCAGAAACACAACAAAAGATTATCCAGTAGTCACTTTTCACTCTAAGATACATGAATACTTAGAGGCTAAATAAGGATGTTTATATACTACCTTGCAAAGAAAGTAAAAGTTGCTCAGTTGTGTCCAACTCTTTGTGACCCTATGGAGCATATAATCCGTGGAATTCTCCAGGCCAAAATACTGGAGTGGGTAACCTTTCCCTTCTCCAGGGGATCTTCCCAACTCAGGGATTGAACCCAAGACTCCCGCACTGCAGGCAGATTCTCTACCAGCTGAGCCGCAAGGGAAGCCCAAGAGTACTGGAGTGGTTAGCCTATCTGTTCTCCAGCGGTTCTTCCCATCCCAAGAATCAATCTGGGGGTCTCCTGCATTGCAGGCAGATTCTTTACCAACTGAGCTATCAGAGAAGCCCAACTGTCTTGCAAAACTAGAGGTAAATTAAATTTGGAATCTACAATTTATTTGTTGTATGATCATAGGGGAGCTTCCTTAGTAGCTCAGTGGTAAAGAATCTACCTGCAATGCAGGAGACGCAGGTTTGATCCTTGGGTTGGGAAAATCCCCCGAAGAAGGGACTGGCAACCCACTCCAGTATTCCTGCCTAGGAAATTTCACAGATGGAGGAGTCTAGTAGACTACAATCTATGGGGTCACAAAACAGTTGGACAGGACTCAGTGACTAAACAACAGCAATGATCATAGGTAAGGTACACCAAGCCTCAGCTTCTTCACTGGTAAAAGGCAGATCAAGACAGTTCTTACCTACATGGAATATAATAATCAACAGATAGTAATCTTTATTTTCTTTACCATTATTTAGGGTGAACATTAGCTTGAATTTGTCATCTGAAATCCAACTATTAATATCTGTCCTAAGGAATGAAGAAATGTTCTAAGTTTTTACTTTATATTCATACTTCATTTATATATATTCTTTGTATAAATAAATAACAATTCAAATTAAACATTTCTATCAATAATGAAAGTGTGTTAAGGTGCTAATTTTCCTTAACTAGAACATTAACCTTTTTTTTTTTTTATAGTTCTGTGGTAGAGCCAATTTTCAGAGATTAACAACGAATAATTTCAAAAAAGCTAATCAAATCAAGGAAAAAATTATCCTGAATGAATACTTACCCAGCCAGCCTTCCACTATCAAAAGTTTCTGTAAAATACACTTCTCCTACAGGTTGAGGTGTCTTATATTTAATCTAGAAAATAGATTAAAAAAATCTAAAGTTATTCACCTTCACAAATACTTTAAACAATCTAATTAAGAACCTAGTGTGGAATGCACATATAGGTAATGGAGATAGTAGGTTACATGGTCTCCTCAGAACTTTATATCCTACTGGTAATAACATACAGAACATAAGAAATACATGATGGAAAACACTATATGCAAACAGAATACACTGACTCCCTCTAACACAGGAGGGATGGGAGGCAGTACTTACCCAAGGTCTCATAATGCAGTGGACAAGGCCTTGAAAGGATTCTAACAGGTGACAGTATTTGGGGATAAAAGTTATTAGAAGCAAAAGAAATAGCATAATCATAAACATATAAGATGAAAAATTTAATAAGCACACAGGATAGTTTAAAATTAATTCCTGGGCTTCCCTGGTAGCTCAGTGGTAAAGAATCTACCTACCAGTGCAGAAGACACAGGTTTGATCCCTCATCTAGGAAGATCCCACAGGCCACATGTGAACCACAACTATTAAGCATGGGCTCTAGAGTCTTAGGGAGAAGGCAATGGCAGCCCACTCCAGTACTCTTGCCTGGAAAATCCCATGGGCGGAGGAGCCTGGTAGGCTGCAGTCCATGGGGTTGCGAAGAGTCGGGCACAGGCATGACTGAGCGACTTCACTTTCACTCTAGAGCCTTAGAGCTATAACTGCTGAGCCTCTGTGCCTCAGTTACTGAAGCCCACATCCCCTAGAGCCGTGCTCCACAGCAAAAGAAACCTCTATAATGAGAAAGCCACGCCCTGCAACTAGAGAAGAGCTGGCATAGCAATGAAGACCCAACTTTCACTGTCCTTACCCTTCCCTAATAGCATACTTTCTATTTAAGGGAGGAAAATCAGTACTTAAACAAAATCCCAGATACTTCTACAGGGTCAAGATTCTGCTACCCAAATTGCCCATCTCCTGTGAAGTTTACTGAATTACAACTTTCAGTTCAGTTGCTCAGTCGTGTCCAACTCTTTGCGACCCCATGAATCGCAGTACGCCAGGCCTCCCTGTCCATCACCATCTCCCGGAGTTCACTCAGACTCATGTCCATCAAGTCAGTGATGCCATCCAGCCATCTCATCCTCTGTGGTCCCCTTCTCCTCCTGCCCCCAATCCCTCCCAGCATCAGAGTCTATTCCAATGAGTCAACTCTTTGCATGAGGTGGCCAAAGTACTGGAATTTCAGCTTTAGCATCAGTCCTTCCAAAGAAAGCCCAGGGCTGATCTCCTTCAGAATGGACTGGTTGGATCTCCTTGCAGTCCAAGGGACTCTCAGGAGTCTTCTCCAGCACCACAGTTCAAACGCATCAATTCTTCGGCACTCAGCCTTCTTCACAGTCCAACTCTCACACCCATACATGACCCCTGGAAAAACCATTGCCTTGACTAGATGGACCTTAGTCGGCAAAGTAATGTCTCTGCTTTTGAATACACTATCTAGGTTGGTCATAACTTTTCTTCCAAGGAGTAAGCGTCTTTTAATTTCATGGCTGCAATCACCATCTGCAGTGATTTTGGAGCCCCCCAAAATAAAGTCTGACATTGTTTCCACTGTTTCCCCATCTATTTGCCATGAAGTGATGGGACCAGATGCCATGATCTTCGTTTTCTGAATGTTGAGCTTTAGGCCAACGTTTTCACTCTCCACTTTCACTTTCATCAAAAGGCTTTTTAGTTCCTCCTCACTTTTTATTGCATTGGCAAAAATGGGCCAATATACTTTATTCATACTTTACCATACCTAGAATTTTCACGCTATAAAATTAGAAGCATCAAAAATTGTTCTCTCCCATTTCTTACCATCTTTTCAAATTATCATCAAATATAGTTAAGAGTCATGGGCTTTCCTGGTAGCTCAGCTGGTAAAGAATCTGCCTTGTGATGCAGGAGACCTTGCTTCAATTCCTGAGTCGGGAAGTTCCCCTGGAGAAGGGATAGGCTAGCCACCCCAGGACCCTTGGGCTTCCCTGGTGGCTTAGATGGTGCAGAATCCGTCTGCAATGTGGGAGACCTGGGTTCTATCCCTAGGTTGGGAAGATCCCCTGGAAGAGGGCATAGCAACCCACTCCAGAATTCTTGCCTGGAGAATTCCCATGGTCAGAGGAGCCTGGCTGACTACAGTCCATGGGGTCACACATACACACACACAAAGTCAGACATGACTGAGTGACTAACCACAGCACAGTTAAGAGTCACAGGTATCTGGCAATTTCTTTAAAGTATTAACATACCAAAACCCTCATAGTAGCTGTATCTTAAGTCAGCCACAAACACTTTGATTACTACTTACTTTCTATGGATCACAGAACCAAATTGTAAAGAAATTTAAATTTTTAAACTTAAAAATTTGATTTTTTAAGTTTGAAGCTTGTGGAGCTTCAAACTTAAAAGGAGAAAAGAATATTCACCTTGAACAGCTAAACAACACATGCATTTGCAAATTAAAAAAAAACTCTAAAAAGAGATTTATAACAACTTGGCTGATTCATGCTGATGTATGGCAATAACCATCACAATATTGTAAAGTAATTATTCTCCAATTAAAATAAATACATTAAAAAAATACATATTATTCTTCTCAGCCCTTTAAACAGCAGCCAGCAGAACATAATTGGTATTTTCTGAAAAAATTTTGATTGCCCAATATTAGATATGAATATTCCTCAATGTGAAAGTTCTTATGGATTGTCAAGAGTACACAAAAACCTCTAAAAACTTTTCCAGACCCCTGCCAGTCACCACCTCAAAACACACAACTTCAAGCTGAGACCAAAACAGCGGCAGCCTTGCTAAATGCCTATTTCATCATCACTTTCCTTTCAATTCATCCTCCTGTTCAGCATTTCTTTTCTCAGAGAAATGAAGAAACACCATTTTCTCTACTTTTAGAAGAACTGAAAATTACTACCTTTTATCTGAAAAGGGTGAAAATATTTAGTCCTCTTTAGCTAGTAATGAACTCCTAGTTTGATCATAAAAATCTTTCCCGTATTTATCTGGTAATTATACTATGCTAGGTGCCATGCACAAATTTCTGTGGCACATGGGCACCCTAAAAAACACAGCAACAAAGAGCTGGGAAAAGGCAATGTTTTTTTTTGTTCTATTTATTTAGAAACTAAAGGCTATTCCAATCGAAAGGAATCCTAAGAAGTTAGTCAGCCCTATGTATCATGTAAAGGAATAATGGATAGCTTGGTTCTCAATAACCTTACCTCTGAGGAGAGTTCATCAGTCTCTTCTGAATTTCCATCAAAGTCTTCCATCTCAACACTATCATCCATAAACTCTGCATTAATTGAGATGAAAAGAAGACCCAAACATAGCCGAAAGCCTTGGAAACGCATACTGATTATCTGTGAAAGTGACAGGAATCAGTAAAAATAAAGTTGTGAAAAATACGTGTAAGTATATTTACCAAGAAATAAGTCCTCCTTTAATACCTTTTTCCAGGATGGTTTTTAAAACAACTCCTTACCAAACTTACTTAAATTATGCTTTCAACAAGTGATACTACAAACTTCAACATCCCATAGGCATCTACAGCTGAAGGCTTGCCTTGAAAAGCAAAGAGCCAATGGGGGAACCTAAAGACACAGAAGTGACCACCAAACTCGTATGTTTTTTTAAAAAAAGGATTGTGATTCCTAAATGTTCGCTCAAGTTATTTTTTTATTACAACGTTGCTTAAGTGTATATAAACATACAACTGGAAATTTTATAACTGTAAAGCCTAAATACATTTATATGTAAACACCCAAAAAAGAAAAGAAAAATAATTTTACCACAATTGAAAGTGACAGGCTTTCACTGAAAACAAATTACAGCTGAAAATTCAAATAAATACAGGACTTACTGCAATCAGGCTGACTGCTGTGAATGAAGTTCTCTTGCATTTATCATCCCTGTAACACTATGATGATTCAATTACATACATAACCACTTCTCCATTCAAAAGCTCCCAAACCTCTCTTCCTTATAAGATTAATTGAGATGAGTAGAAGACAAATATTACTTGACCGCCTCTTGGCATAAAGATGTAATTTACATAATTGTACCCTCCTCTTTCCCATTAGCATGTTAAAAATTCAAGGTTTATTTCTTGGCACCAGTGGACAAGTAAATATGAATAATGAAATAGTGTGGCAGTATTGATTAGGAGATGGTCAGTCATTCAGATGATCCAGGGTATAGTTATACTACCATCAACATGAAAGAGTTTCTATTTAAAAAGCATATTCTGAGAGAACTCTTAACTCCTGCAGAACGTATCTATAGACCTACATGGGTCTGCCTAAGAAACACTGAGTTTATGACACAGCACTCTACACCCACCAGAATGGCTATAATCAAAGAGAGACAATAACAAGTGCTGGGAGGATGTGGACAAACTGAAATCCTCACACATTGCTGGCAGGAATACAAAACGAGCTTGGAAAACAGTAGGGCAATTCTTCAAAATGTTAAAAATAGAATTACCTTATGATTCAGCAATGCTACTCCTCTACCCAAAAGAAGAGAGATGTCCCAACAAAACCTTGCAATATAACCAAATAATGATGGTTGTTAATGATAGCCAAAAAAGTGTAAACAACCCAAAAGTTCATCAATGGATGAAACGACTAACAAAATGTGGAATATTCAAACCGGAAGATTATCTAACAATATAACAGAATCGAGTACTGAAGTGTTACAAGATAGATGAATCTCAAAAACATTATGCTCAGTGAAATAAGCCAGTCACAAAAAACCAGGTATTGTATGACCCCATTTAAATAGGCAAACCCATAGAATCAGAAAATAGATTAGTAACTGCCTAAGGAAAGGAGTGGGAAGAAAGGGTTAATTGGTACAAGGTTTCTTTTGAGGGTAAGGAAAGTGTTCCAAAATTGGAATATGGTAATGGTTGTGTAATTCTAAATATGTTAAAACTCACTGAACTGTACTCATTAAACAGGTCAACTTGTAGGTATGCAAGTAATACATCAATAAAGCTGTTTAAAAAAAAGAAACATCAGACTATAAAAAGCATTCTTCCATCTGGTTAGCTCAAATAACCCTCTTTAATAAGGGCAAAACTCAACATGAATGTTTGGGCCAGTTAGCATTACTTTCTTCTAAAGGCCACTGACTACAACTTTAAAGTCTACTTTGAAAATGCATCTTAAAAAATAATAATATGAACATTCTATATGAAAAGATGTATTAATATCACCATTTTATGGAAAAGAATACAAAAATGATGCATACTACTCATAATTTAACTGGAAGAGTGTGGCCTCTCTAGAGTCATAAAAAAGGTTAACTGAGATAGAAAGCAAATGTAAAGGGATTAATATGAATTCAATAACAGGAAGGTACAGATTTTTAAAATTTTCATTTACTGGCAAAGAAATGAGTACAGTTGCAAATTGCTTATCAATTGTTAATAACCCTAAAAGCTTCACTCCTGTAAAAATTAAAGAGCTTTCCATGGCTTATACAATGTAGTAAAAGGTGTTCTTCTTGACACTATCAGTAACATTTGAGTAAATAGAAATGCATACAATGAATAACAGCAGTAATAATGAACACTAATATCATTTTAGCCCCATATCTTCTCCTTCAAAATGAATGCACACTTAGTTTAATAATGAATTTGCTGAAACCACTTAGGTTATTACAGAGAACTGAGCAGAGTTCCCTGTGCTATACAGTAGATCCCTATTGGTTACCTATTTTAAATATAAATAATGTCTACTATTTGTTTCCTTCAGAAACAGTTGCCAAAGCTTCAGGAAAAAATTTTAAAAACCCTTTATCTGGAAAGTTTGTTTCTTCTCTAAAGTTCTATGACTATAATCACTCATTTGCATAAAAGAACTAGCTAATTTAATCTTTGCAGCCCAGGACATCACTATGAAAGGCATTATTACTCCCAATCTACAAACTGAAAACTGAAAGATTAAAAACCTGATCAAATTCTCGTAATTGGAAATGTTAGACAAGGTGAGAATCCAAAATTTGACATTATACCATGCTGCTTCTTATTTTAATCTTACCCCCACTGCATTATTATATGTTCCTTTTTCTAGCTTTGGGTTTTTCTAGTTCCTTAAGGTGTAAAGTTAGACTGTTAATGTAAGATCTTTCTTTTTCAATGTAAGTGTTTACAGCCATAAACTTCCCTCTTAGCACAGCTTTCACTCTGTACCGTAAGTCTGGATCTACTTTCGTTTGTTTTTTTGTTTCATTTAACTCAAGATCTTTTCCAATTTCCTTGTGATTTCTTTTTTGACCCTTTGGTTGTTTATTTTTTAATTTTTATTTTAACTTTAGTTTACTTTACATTACTGTATTGCTTTTGCCAAACATTAACATGAATTCACCACGAGTGTACAAGTGTTCCCAAACATGAATCCCTTCCCACCTCCCACCCCATACCTTCTCTCTGGGTCCTCTCCTTGCACCAGTCCCAAGCATCCTGCATCCTGCATCCTGCATCGGATATCGACTGGTGATTCGTTTCATACTTGATAGTATACATGTTTCAATGCCATTCTCCCCTCTCATCCCACCCTCTCCCTCTCTCTCTCCCCCAGAGTCCAAAAGTTCACTCTATAGATCTGAGTCTCTTTTGTTGTCTCGCATACAGGGTCATCATCCCCATCTTTCTAAATTCCATATATATGCGTTAGTATACTATATTGGTGTTTTTCTTTCTGGCTTGCTTCACTCTGTCCTTTGGTTGTTTAAAAGTGTATTGTTTAATTGTCACGTATTTGTGGATTTTTTTTCCTGGTTTCCCTCTGTTATTGATTTTGAGCTTCATCACAATGCAAAGATACCCTGAATCTTTTCCAGTTTAAACAAACTCTTGAAAATTTGTTAAGATTTGTTTTGTGGCATAATATATGGTCTATACTAGAGAATATTCTGTGTGCACTTAAGAAAAATATGTATTTTTATCAATACTCATCAGGGATATTGGTCTGTAGTTTTCTTAGTGTCTTGGTCCGCCTTTGGCATCAAGGGTAAGACTACCCTCATAGAGTGAGTTTGGAAGTATTTCCTCCTGTTCAATTTTCTGGAAGAGTGTGAGGAAGACTGGCATTAATTTTTCTTTCTGCTATTGTTAGGTGAAGTGTTTTGTGTATATGTATTAAACTCCAATTGCTCTGTAGTGTTAGTCGTCTTCTAATTTCTTACTGAGCTATACGGTTGTCCTAAGATATACAGGATTAGTAAAGCAAGAATTTCTTTATATGGTATAATACAGAACTTCTAGTGCTGATGCTACCCCCTTTCCTCCTTACAAATGTGTACAATATAAAAGCCCAGGGTTCTAACCTTCCTGTGTATTCCTCACTTCATACAGGTTGTTTAAATCACAAAATATTTGTGAAGAAAGCAAGCAATGGAGAAGCACATCTGTTTGCATATATCACTGACCTCCTGTATGTTCTCTGCATTGCCTCTGGGCTGGTTCAATAACAAAGTGAAGTGTAAGTTAAATGGTCAAGTATGAGATACTTGGGAGAGATTTCTGACTGATCGCCACAGATGTTTTCTTTTTTTCCCAGGAGACATAACTATACTGTGTTTTCTCTAGAGTTAAGCATGACTCAGGTGAATAGAGTTAGATGAGACCCAGGAAAGCTAACGATGCCGCGCTGGCCTGAGTATAAAAGCCTGGGAGCCAGGACAGCCAATGCTATAAACTCTAGCAGGCTCAAGACCCAAGCAGAGCCAGTGCTTCAGTTCAAGTCCAAGGGCAGGGGAAAAAACTGAAGTCCCAGCTCAGCCTGCTAGCCAGGAGGACGTCCCTCTTCCTCACTGGAGTATCAGCTTTATTGTCCTCTTCTGGCCTTCAACTGACTGGATAAGGCCACTCAGCTAGGGGAAGGGCAATCTGCTTTACTCAGCCTCCCATTCAAATGTTAATCTCATCCAAAAACACCCTCGCAAACACACCTAAAAATAATATTTGACCAAATATCTGGGTATCCTGTGGTTCATTCGAGTAGATACATACAACTAACTATCACAGCCATCTATTCCTTAGGACACCGGCAACCAGAAATTATGTTAGGCCCCTGGGATTTTTTAATTTACTATTTGAGCATTACCTTAACTAACACAGGGGCTTCCCTAGTGGCTCAGACGGTAAAGCGTCTGTCTGCAATGCAGGAGACCCAGGTTCGATCCCTGGGTTGGGAAGATCCCCTGGAGAAGGAAATGGCAACCCACTCCAGTATTCTTGCCTGGGAAATCCCATGGACCACGAAGCCTGGTAGGATACCGTCCATGGGGTCGCAAAGAGTCAGACATGACTGAGTGACTTCACTTAACTAACACATACTGTTAACTGAAACTGGGTATATTTTTCTAAGTCAGAAGGACTTAGAAACAATGAAAATATCTCAGGAAATACAGTAAAAAGTGGGGAAAGAACCATAATAGCAGGAATAATAGTTGAAAATACAACTTCCTAATAACTAGGCAAATAACTACAGTGTTTCAAGAATTCTGGATTTGACCCTATAAAATTCAGGAACTACTGAAGATGTGAGAGTAGTGAAGTGATCAGAGCTGAAATCCAGGATATGTAAATGTTGTTTGGTTTTAGGGGTTATAGAAAGAATAAACTAAATCTGCACTGGGCTCTTTTAAAACATAGCTACACACTAAAGTTAAAGTGGACTAAAGAGCATCTTTTTCAAAATAATGGTTACATAAACATTATAATGATACATTTATTTATTTATTGACATTTATTTATTTATTGAGGACTTATAGTACTTCTACATAGTTCCAAAGTGAAGAAATTTGCAACAACAAAAAACATACAAAAATATAAGCTCACTGACAGCCAGCATTCTCATTTCTGTATTCACAGTGCTAGCCAAAGAGTGCCAGTGCATGATAAACAGAGACATATTTATGTTCACAGAATGAATGAATGCAAAAACGACAGGAAAAATGTTACAGGGGAAGATAAATAGATGTTACTAAGCAACCAACTTGAATGACTTTATTGTTGTAGCAGCACTGCAACCATAAATTTGGCAAAAAGATTTCTAGGCAATTAGGGGAAGGCCAGAAATAAAATGAAGGAGTTTCACTGTCTATAAAAGTCTACAAGATCCTTGGAGGAAAAATCCTTTTTTAGAATTTAACTCCTAGAAAAATTCATGGGTTGAAACCTTATAGTAGATGTTTTAAACTATGGTTTTATGAGAGAGAAATGGTTAGGTCAATGCTTCCAACACTGGCCCTCTGAAGTCTTTTAGAACATTGTTAAAATGTAACACAAAGTATTCCTACAGATAAAGGAGATCATATTTTAGAAACTTTGCAGTTTTATGCTCTAGTTTAATATGGGGGAATTAAACATATTATTCAATTCTATTTTACATCTATGAAGACACACCTCATTGTGAGTTATTTCAGAATCTTGCTACAGACATCCTGCATTTTAACAACTCAGTTCATGACTTACTAGAAAAGAGTAAAAAAAAAAATTAGATGAAAAAAATCTGTTACCATGTCATAAAAATAAAACTGGACAAATTTTCACCAAAATTAAAGGGTATTTTTGGAATTATCTGGCCATGGTGCACACAGTCTACTTTGAAGCATCACAAATAAGGTGGAGAGATAGGTAATGCTGCTGGTAAGTCGCTTCAGTCGTGTCCGATTCTGTGCGACCCCATAGACGGCAGCCTGCCAGGCTCCTCTGTCCCGGGATTCTCCAGGCAAGAATACTGGAGTGGGTTGACAGTGGCATCTTACAGAGGCAGGCTTCTTCCAAAGAAGCTGCAAGACTCCATTTGAAATGCAGGAACTTTCTCAAAGAAGCATGCTTCAGAGTAAGTCACACCTGGGATTTCTAAATTTTGCAATGGCTAATATTTCCAGAAATTCAGGAGAGGTTATTCAGTAGATTAAAAAAAATTCACCATTCATGAATTCATTTAACAAATACTATGGTTGTCAATTATGTGCCAGGCATGATGTTAGAATTTACAATGAGAACTTACTGAACTTACAGTAATTAGCAAAACATATGGCCCCTGACTGCAAAGAGCTTCTAGTTTGGGATGGAAAGCAGGTGTTAAACAAATAACCCAGGTATAACACATAGTAAATTGTGACAAGTGACCGACTAGTAAGGAATTTGTAAGAGCTGGTAATTGGGGAACTAAATTTGCATGGTAGAGGAAGTGTCAGAGAAAGCCTCCTTGAGAAAGCTACATTCAAACTGAGGTACAAAGGTTAGAAAGGAGCAATTTCCTCAGGCCATGGGCAAAGGAAGAACTGAAAAGAGAAGTGCTGTTTGGAGTATGCACTATTCAGGCATATTAATTCCAATCCTTACAGCGACTCTCTCACGAAGGTACTCGTACCCGGTCCTACATCAGGAAAGCAAGACTCAAGGAAGCAACTTACTCAAGAATACAGAATGCTACTAAATAGCAAAGGTAAGACCCAAAGTTATAATAGGTATAGCTTCAAACTCTACATTCATTTCATTAAAGCTCTAAGTTAGAAGGTTTAACTATTTAGCTCATTAAATGGCCTATAAATTGAGGCTCTAGGCCTATAAATACAAGGTTAAGTATTTTTTAAATATGTTCCATCCTTTAGACATCCATTCCCGTTTCTGTGGGCTTCATATTCTAAAAGCCATATTTTGATGTCTATCCAAACTATAATTTATACACACAAATCTAGTTAGTTGGTTAAATGGCCTTTAAAATCTTTCCAGCAAAGATTTTAAAGCAGCTTAAGGCTACAAAAAAATATAAAAACTAACAGCTTCATAGTATTACCTTGTATTTCTCTGACACTTTAAAATTTTACAGTGTTCACACAAATTTCGGATATTTAAGAAGACAGTTATGAAGCTCAAGGATACACAGTAAGGCGTACTATTGGAACTATAATTATCACATGATAGACAATGTAAATGTTTCTGGGTATCACCTTAATGAAAGCATTTAGAAAGAATGTCTTAACTGTTAGCATTTTTAACTTCCTGTGGTAGCCACAACAATGACCTGCGCCCCAAAGATGTCCACATCTTACTCCTTGGTTCCTGTGGGTGTTACCTCACACAGTAAAGGAGGCTTCTCAGATGGAACTAAGGTTGTTACCTAGCTGACCCTAAAATAGATTACTCTGGATATGCATGTGGGCCCAATATAATCACATAGGCCCTTAAAAGTGGAAGAGGAAGTCAGTGTGAGAGGGCATAAGAGATCTGAAGAGTGAGAGGGACTCCACCCACCAGAGAGATCTTGCAGATAGTGGAGGGGGGGTCATGAGCCCAGGACTGCGAATGGGCTCTAAAGCTGAAAATCACAACCTTCAGCTGCAATCAACAAGGAAACAAGAACCTCAGTCTACAACCAAAAGAAATTGAATTCTGTCATCCATCTGAATGAGCAAGGAAGAAGAATCTCCCCAGAGCTTCTAGTAAGGAATGATGCCTTGTCAACACCCGATGTCAGTGCAGTGAGACCTGTGTCAGACCTCTGACCTATAGAACTGTGAGAACATCATGTGTGGCATTAAGCTGCTAAGTTTGTGCTAACTGATGACGGCAACAACAAAAAACTCATACTTCTAGTATTCCCGTACTTGATTCCAGCTTCTATGAAACAGTTCCCATCAAACAAATCTTACTTGGTAAATGCAATAGCTTTTTTCAGTCGTATTGCCTACTGCTCTCTTGACCTTGCTGAGTGCTTCTTCGAAGCTCTCTCCTTCCTTGATTTCCATGATGCTCTTCCTGAGTGCTGATTCTCTTCATCTTCTCTGCCACCTTTACGGGCTCTTTCTCTAATCTCCTGTGAATGATGCTGTTCCTTCAGGTTCTGTCCCCAGGCTTTCTCCTTACATTTCTTATACTCTTGGCCTCTGCCTCTAAAGACTAACTAAAGACTCCCAAATGTTATCCACAGCACAGAAGCCACCACTCTTTAGTTTCTTCAAGGATGTAGCAAAGCCTCCATTAATTTGAGGTTCATCTTTTAAATGGCAATCCACTCCAGCACTCTTGCCTGGAAAATCCCATGGATGGAGGAGCCTGATAGGCTACAGTCCATGGGGTCGCAAAGAGTCGGACACGACTGAGTGACTTCACTTCACTTTCCACCCAAACTGGTTCTCTAGTCTCAGTTCCCTTCTTCCACTAACTGCACCTCTGGTCAACCAAATCAGCCATGTTACTCTGTCACTATCTTAGGATTATTCTTGCTGATATTCTATATAATTGGTAGCTGAACCTGTTTGAGTGTTTTTGAATGTATCTTTCTGTATCCATGCGACAGGCTTAATTTAGGAATCCATGACTTTTGAAAAGCATCAGTAAAGTCCCACTTTGCTTCTTCACTTCCAGTCTTCCCAAGCAATCTATCTGCCACCTTCTCTCCAGCATGAATTTTCTAAAGAACAAGTCTAATTGTACTGCTGCTGCTACTGCTAAGTCGCTTCAGTTGTGTCCGACTCTGTGCGACCCCATAGACGGCAGCCCACCAGGCTCTCCCATCCCTGGGATTCTCTAGGCAAGAATACTGGAGCGGGTTGCCATTTCCTTCTCCAATGCATGAAAGTGAAAAGTGAAAGTGAAGTCGCTCAGCCGTTTCCGACTCTTAGGGACCCCATGGACTACAGCCCACCAGGCTCCTCCATCCATGGGATTTTCCAGGCAAGAGTACGGGAGTGCTACCTGTTCATAAAAACGTTCAACAGTTGTCTACAGTTCTCAGCATAAATTCTGCCCTTTGAAGACACATTTCTTACTTCTGACACTTACCTATTAACACATTCGTGCTTTCTATCTGCTATTATAACTGAAACGTTTCTGGTATTCAGTTTTAATGGCTGAATGAGGACTCACCAGCATGACTAAACCTCAAAAGTACTGTTGGAAAAATCACTAAAGTTTTAGTTGTCATGTAACTTCAGTAGGTCAACTACAATGTGATATGATAGAAAGTACACTGAGTTTGGTACCATCATACCAAGTTTCATATTCTATTACTAAAAAGGAAACGGTTAAAACTGTTCTAAAACTCCCCCCGCCCCCACCCCATCTATCAAGTGAAAGGATTAAGCTGGATGATCTTAAGGTCTATTAAAGTTGGCAACGCTAGGTTTCCAGTTAAGATCACTAAATCTTATTAGGAACCACCGATAAGGTTAACTTACAGCACTTGACAACCCACTCCAGTATTCTCGCCTGGGCTTTCTTTGATGGATTTACCTATAAGTTCTAAATGTGACTGGAAGACCAAACCAATTGCATGTGAAGACAAAACTGTAAACTGAAAAGAAGTCAAACAATTGCCAAAAGGAAGGTTACCTTCAGTAAAGACCTAGAGTGACGTAAAAATTTTAAAGCAAACAAAATCGCAAGGCTAGATGAAGGTTTTGATGTCTTTAAAGCATCAAAAAGTCTCCATACAAACTAACTTTCCTAATTCGAGAGTTCTTCTCCTGGCCACTCTCAAACGATCCGCTTTCTCCCTTCTGGACGTCGTTGCCATTTGCTTATATATCCAAAGCAAATGCCTCGGATTCCTGTTGCTCCGGCAGGTGCTATAAATAAAATCAGCTAAAGGATCTGATCGTAAACAGGCCGTCGGCGATAATGAGTCTCGAGTCCCTAGGGCTTCGTGGGATTCACTACAGCGCTCTCCCTCCCTCCCCAGCGGCGCGCAGCGGGCCCCAGGCGGCGCGTCGAGGGAGCGGCCGGAGTCGCGGGCCACCAGCGCCGCGAGGTCAGGTCCCTTCGCCCCTACAGAGGCGGGGAGGGCGTGAACTGAGCCTAGCTGGGTTTGACTCGCCTGTCGGTGCGAAGTAGCGGGCGGAGTGAGCAGCGCTGAAACGAGACCGGCCCCGTCTCCATCCCTCGGGAGCGCGCACCGGGGCTCGAGCGTGGAACGGGGCTGAAATGGCAACCGCTGGAGTAACGGACGCGGCTCCCCGGGCCTCTGAACCCTCGGGGACAGGCCGGGCTGACGGGCCACCCGGCCTTCCCCGCGCCAGCCCCAGCGCCGCAGGTGGCGATGGACACAGAAGTTCCGGGGGTCCCAACCGACCCCGCGGGGGCATCACCCCACCGCCGCCCGCCCGGGCCGGCCTCCCTACCCCCGAGGCCCGGAGGGCCCGCCCGAGAACCTCTCTCGGACGCGGACGCTGGCCGCGTCCCCATCCCCAAACTCAACACCCACCTCCTCACGGGTCCCCGCCGGGTCCGCCCGGCGGACGCCCAAGAAAGGGGCGCAGCAGCAACCCCCGCCCAGCGGGGAAGAGCTAGGACTCGGCTTCCTCGCCCCCAGCTGGAGCGCAGAAGGACGCGGAAAAGCGACCTACTACTGCCCACGCACCTGTCTCGCGGGCCCGTTTTCGGGAGTGGCAGCTCAGATGTCCGAGCCGCTGCCACTTGGTCCCCGCGTCTCCCCTAGCTCAATCCAGCCGCCGGCCGCGCAGCAGCGACTGCTAACCGCGCTTGCGCGTGCGGCCGCGGGCGGGGAGGAGGCGGCGGCCAACGGGCGCGTGCTGCGCGCACCTGCACCGGGGGGCTCAACCGCCGAGGAGGGACCTTCCCAAACACGCGCCGCGCGGCCTCCGCCAGCCAGTTGTTGGCGTGCACCCGGCTCCTCGGATGGCCTGGGAGGAATTCCTCGCTATCCATCAGAAGACCCTTCCCTCCCGCGGAGCGCCTGTTCTCTGCAAGCAGTGAGGTTCTACCTCCTAATGCACATAATTGGGCCCTGAATTTTGAGTAAATCACATTTTAACAGCATCGAGTTAATACCCCAGGTCTTCCCTAGGGTTCTAGACGTTCTGATGAGAGGTCATTGTGGTTAGCAGGGAGCTATTCTTCCCTGAAAGTGTATGATAGATATATTAAATATTAACATAATAGTATTACATGGTTTCTTTTTGAAATGCTACTGATAAGAACTGTTAATCTTTCGTTGTGTGTCAGTTCAGTCGCTCAGCCGTGTCCAACTCTTTGCGACCCCATGAATTGCAGCACGCCAGGCTTCCCTGTCCATCACCAACTCCCGGAGTTCACTCAAACTCACGTCCATCGAGTCCGTGATGCCATCAGCCATCTCATCCTCTGTCGTCCCCTTTTCCTCCTGCCCCCAATCCCTCCCAGCATCAGAGTCTTTTCCAATGAGTCAACTCTGCATGAGGTGGCCAAGTACTGGAGTTTACTGCGCTCTAAACGGTTTTATTATACATTCATTATGTTATCGAACGTCCCAACAACCCTGGTGAAAAAAACTGAAGATAGTTATTTGCCTTTGGCTTGAAGTATTAATAAATAGTGGAAATGGGGTTCAAATCTTTTCCAGAGCCTGTCATTTTAACTCACACTAAAAGTTAAAACATAGCATAAACATAGTAGTGAATCACAACTTTCTTTGCCCCATAGATATTGGATCATACATCCCTTACTGCTTATTCTTGATAGTAAATTTTGACTTTGATTTTGGTATCATCATGCTTTCAGTTTTATTGTAATAATAAAATACTTAACTTGTAATATCTCTGTTAAAGAGTCTCAGATTAAGGGAATTGACGGAGCTCCATGCATAAAATGTTATCATTGGCTAGATATCAAGATCACTGAACATTTCTCACATTGCATCCGTGATAAGGCCACTATATCTAGACTTTTGACACTGTCATCTTCTGTGTCAAAGATGGTATTTTTGGTATTTGGATGGTAATTATGGGTTTAAAAAGACAAATTTATTCCAGGTACTTTTAACAATATTATGCTCTTTTCTTAGGCTTTGCAACTTCTGTTATTCAACATAATTCTGTGACCAGTAACAAATTTGACTTGTTAGAAAAGAATTTTTGAAGGATCCACTCAAAGTTTGCAATGAAGAAGCTGAAAGCTTAAACTTTAGGAACAAGGAATCTGAGCTAAATGAGCCCTTAATCTGATCCATTGATGTAAAGATTTTTTAAAACTCCAAGATTCAGATATATGCTTAATATTTATTCTTAGTTTAGAATGTTGTTTGAAGGAGTACCTATTTATTTTGTTATTTTAATAGGAATTCAGAATGAAAAGCTAAAGTGTTTCCATGTTCCTCTTACTGAGAGGCTTATCAGACATTTATTGAACATTTACCATCTGCTAAACTATGAAAATACTGATAATGCAAAGATGACAACTATATGAGCTCTGCTTTCAAATAGCTAATATGTTTAGAAAAACAGACATATAATCTGTTGACCACCATTCTAGAAAGAGACCCAACTAAGATAAAAAGGCATTTATCTGGGGTCTGTTAGGACTCCACCCTGGAGACACTGACTCAAGACCTACCTGAATTGTGTTTTGCTGGACTACAAAATGAGGGAGGCTTATAAAGGCAAAAACCAAACGCTTAAAGTTACTTGAGTGGTTATCAAGAATTTTAATTGGAGCTGGCAAGTAAGGGTGCTTATTAAGTGATTGGTGGGGGTCCCAAATGGTTGCATAATTACAAGGGGAGAACTTGAGACCATAAGGTTGCAGCTAACAGGTGTTGTTTTGAATACAGCTGGTGGTGTTCTTGAGTCTGGCATAGCTCAAAGAAAGTTCAGTGGTGCAGAGACTTCTCTGAGACCTGGTCCTCATCGGCCACCCAACTCCATTTTTGTATGCTTGATCCATGATTACTCCATTATAATTTTATTATCAAATTAAATATCCAATAATGTATAAGTTACATAATAGAATGGACAAAATGCTGGGACAGAGTATGTTGCCATTCATTTTTCCTAAAGGAAATTTTCATCAGAGAAGTACTATTGGACCCATCTTATGAAAGCCAAGGAAGTGGGCATTCTTGGTATCACGGTTGACATTTTCTGTCTCTACTTGTTATCAATTTGGGTAAACTGTATTACCCTAAGAAATCACTCATTTTTATCTAAGCTTTCAGAAAGAAAATATCAGTAAAACGAAAATCTTTCATCTCATGATTCATTCATTACCTATGAGTAGGAGAAGGCAATGGCACCCCACTCCAGTACTCTTGCCTAGAAAATCCCATGGATGGAGGAGCCAGGTAAGCTGCAGTCCATGAGGTCGCTAAGAGTCGGACACGACTGAGCGACTTCACTTTCACTTTTCACTTTCATGCACTGGAGAAGGAAATGGCAACCCACTCCAGTATTCTTGCCTGGAGAATCCTAGGGATAGGGGAGCCTGGTGGGCTGCCGTCTATGAGGTTGCACAGAGTCGGACTCGACTGAAGCGACTTAGCAGCAGCAGCTACTAATATCAACACAGCATCTAAAAATATATGCTAAGGTTAAGTAAGGAAAAGAAAAACAACATAAGATGATGGTCTCCATGGGAAAATGCCTGCACAGATTTAGCTCCCATTATTTGTTCATAATTGTTTCAATTCTGTCACCAGGTGGAAGATCCATACAGAACACAGCAAATCCCTAGATACTTTACACACTTAGAAGAGGATGTCTCTTTCCCTTCTACCAGGAGTATACCACATTTACTATTACAACTACTGTTAGCAGTACCACCATATAACCATTTACTTCCACAGTATTTAAGGCAGATGATGGTGGCTATTATCAATACTTGAGACACATTCTGGCAACAGACTTTCACTTGCCATGCCTCCAATTTTTATAGAGCTATTCATTTAAAAGTAATGTTGAAAAAAAATGCCTGGTCTGAATGTGGCTTTTACAAACTTACCTGATATATTGAGTCAGTTGCTTAAACACATAATTTGCCTTCATATATATGTTTGAAGAAAAGTGATTTTTAAAAAGCAAAATCAGTGTGTTATAAAATGAATTCCCCAACCAACCAGTGAGCACTGTTTGCTCTGCTATACTTCAGATAGGTGTTTAAGCTTCTCCAAATCTGCCCCTCCCCATACACTTAGACCAGAGGCTGTGGGTGGTGAATGAGACCCTCCAAATATCTACCATTTGGGAGCAGCGGGGATGGAAATGGAAGATGGGGGCATCTCTCCCAGCTACATTAGAAATATTTTCGAGAATTGCTTTGTGCTGACCACTGAAACAACCTTGTTCTGGAATCATTCCCTTAAGGACAGCAGTCATTGGGTTGAATCTTTAAGGCTGTCTTTTAACTTCTTTCTCTTTATCATAACTTCCAGCATCTGCCATGCCCAGGGCATATCGGTCAGTGTTCAAATGCCTCTTTCTGAGTGTCACAGCAGAGTTCCCTTGGAATCATCTGGAACCATTCAGGCTTTTCAACAACAGCCAGTGGAATGTTGGACAGTCTCCTTTAATACTATTCCAGTTTATCGTATCAACCCTTCGGGTATTTTGTTTCAATCTTGGATGGTGAACTAAGAAGTCCTACTGGGTACCTTTACAAGGAATTGTGCCTTCTTTTTGAGAAATGCTCTACCTGGAATTAGTTGTAATTTTTCATATTAACCTGGAATATGATCTGGTAGATTTAATTTTAAAAGCTCAAAACTGAAGTCAAATGTTAAAAATACATGTCTTTTTTTCTTATTTTTCTTCCCAACTTTATTGAGATAATAGTTGACATATAGCTCCTTTCTTTAAAAAAGAAAGTGAAATGGTGAATATGAACAGTTCATCATCCATATTCACTTTGGTATGTGACACAGTTCATATTGATATAAATGTGCAAAGGTTTGGCAGTCAAGGATAATACAGCAGTTTGAATTAAGATTTTCATATTTTATGAAGGATAAGAAAGAAGTAATATCTCATTATTTCTCAAAATAAAGTAAAACTCAATAGAATAACAAGAGGAAAAATAGATTTTTATAGATTCCTATAAGAAACTGATGAATTAATACAGATTTAAAAGAATTTAACAAATAAAAAGCCTGATATAAGAGAAACCAGCACCCATTGAATAGGAATATTTAAAGAAGACATTTATAAAGCACAAAGCTAATATTTATAAAAACAAATGAAAAAAGGAAATAAACTATACCTCAATAAGAATGCAAATAAGTAATGCATATTTTAAAGGGAGTATATAAAGACTATACACTCTTCTGTAATTCATATGATATATAAGAATTCATAACTCTCAAAGTTTATCACACAAAGTTCTCTAACAACAAGGTAGTTAAATTATGAATCAACAATAAGAGATGGCAAAACCAAGATATTAAAAAAACACTCCCAAATAACCCGAGTTAAGAATGCAATAAGAAGAGAAAATATGAAATCTTTAGAAACTGAATGACTGTCAGAATACATATACAGCAAGATGCTTGTTAATCAGCTCAAACGGCACTTGGAAGTTTCCGTTTTAAACGCATTTGTTAAAAAGACAGGAAGATCCTGTGGCACCGCCAGCCTCAGAGTTGCTGGGCCTCATGCTTTCTGTTTTGGGTGTCTTAACACAATAGATAACAGCACGCAGCGGTTCACGCAGGACCTGTCCCGGATGACAGCACGTTTCTGAAATGTTAGCTACTTAGCTAAAATGTTTACTATTTAGATAGCTACTTAACGATCTAATTCAACAACATATATTTCTTTATTTTTAAAAACTTCCCTGTCTTTACTTATTTTTATAAAATTTGTAATAGTAAGGGTACAAGTATCATAAACATGCAAATTTTTCTTGACATAGAGGCAGTTAAATATTTTCAAATCTACTAGTTTGTTCATTATTCCTTCCTCTTGTATATAATCATTTGTTTTGAATATTACAGTTTCCGAAAGATGCCATTAGAAATCACGGTGATCTAAGACTAAAGTATTACAGAGCTTCTTCCTGTTGTGCTTCATTTTTTCATATTTCCTGTAATAAACATAAGAAATCTGTAACATTCAGAAATAGCATATTATTCATTCATAACGATGTAATTGTTTTCATGACAGTTTCTTGACAATACTCTTTCCTTATTCTGTCCTTTTGCTACCACCTCGGTCTGCTCTATCTTTACATAAAAGACACACATAAAACTTTACATAACAATTTTGAAGAAAATACAAACATGCTGCATGTCATTATTCAACAGTTAATGTATTTTGATGGGAGCTATTCTTCTATGCCTTCTTCCATCACCTCCAACCAGGATTAACACAAAATAAATGGGCCATACACACACAAAAAGCCATTGTTCAGCTGACGTTCAAAGTTATTTGGGCATCCTGTACTTAATCTGGCAACCCTGCCTGCAACATATTGAAATACTCTGCCCTGAGCCTAGTGCGTTGCAGTAAAAGGAAGATGACCTTTCGTGTAGGACGAAGCACTAGCAAGTTATCAAACACACTGTTCTCTGGCTTATCAAATGACAGAGACTCTTTAAGTACTTTGAGTTTCCAGAAGTTATTAGTACCGAGACATTTTAGTTGAAATTCTTTATGTTTATTATAGATGTAGAACATGAAATGATAAAGGACATTTAAATTGAAGACATAAGTAAAATTTTAAAATTTGTCAAACTATAATTCATCACAAAGGTGAATTTTTATCTTATTATTATTTTTGAACTATAAGCTAGATGAATAGAGATAACCTAAATTATTTTTCTGCTTAATAAACTATATAGAATTTATCTTATAAAAAGAATTATATGAGAAGTACAATAAATAACTGGTTAAGGAAAAAATTTTACAATAAGGTTTTTAAAGGATGTAAAAGGAGTAAATAGTAAGAAAAACACAGCAATGAAAGTGTTGCTATGGTGTTCTTGATTAAAGAAAAGACAGAGACTTTTGCCTCTCTGGGGACATGTATGCAAATCTTATTTTACTTAACAAAATCAAAAGTTGAAAAAAATTGAAACATCCAAAGTCTCTGTTTAAGGCATGGAGAGCTAGACTCCGCTGGGATGAGTGTAAATGAACAGAAAAGGCATTCATACACTCTACAACATTTTTTGCAAACCAACAGATTCTTCCAAATGTACCAAAACTTCCAGGAAGCCTCATCCTTTTCAGTTTTATAAAAGAATATGAAGATAAATGCAGGGTCAGGCTGAGGGTGAGGGAAAGGAAATAAAATTTACCTATATTGCTACCAGGCAACCAAGAATCACCAAATACTTGAGAAAGTATGCAACAAGACAGAAAAAGATCAAAATAAACAGGCAGATAGTTTGATTTTATTATAGAAAAAAAAAAAAACCCAGCTCATTCAGAATGCAGAAGAGAATTTCAAAACTGTTTATTGAAAAGATCTAACTAATACCCAGAAATTTGAGAAAAACTGTATCCTGAAAACAAGATGATGCTAGGAAAAAAACAGAAGAACATTTTTAAAAACTTCAATAGAAAAGTTAGTCAAGGAACCCACCAAGTACATAGGAAAACAAGTACAGGAAATAGTAGATAAAAGCGATGACATATAGAGGATTGGCTCACTAAGTTTAATGTCTGATTATTAAGACTTTCAAAAAATGAAAATTAGGGGAAAAAAGAGAGGCAAAATAATCAAAGTAATAATATGCCTTGGACTAAGTATCTGTGTCACCCTTCCTTAAATTCATATGTTTGAAGTGTAAATCCCCAATGTATTTGAAAGTGGGCTCTTTGGCAGATAATTAGGTCATGAGGGTGGAATACTCATGAATGAGATTAGTGCCTTTATAGTCAATAGTGAAGTTGCTCAGTCGTGTCTGACTCTTTGCGACTGCAGCCTACCAGACTTCTCTGTCCACGGGATTTTTCAGGCAAGAGTACTGGAGTGGGCTGCCATTTCCTTCTCCAAGGGATCTTCCCGACCCAGGGATCGAACCCAGGTCTCCTGCATTGTAGGCAGATGCTTTACCCTCAGAGCCAGGAAACCAGAGCTTTCTCTGCTCTTGGCTATGTGATGATATAACCAGAAGACAGCTATCTGCAAACCAGAAAGAGGACCCTGACCATAACCTGCCACGTTGCCACCCTGATCCTGGACTTCCCAGCCTCCAAAACTGTCAGAAATAAATTGCTGCTATTTAAGCCACTCCATCAGTGGTATTTTTGTCATAGCAGTCCAAACTAAGATGTAATAAAAATAAATAAGAATCTGAGCTGAATATTAATCTATCCTGCAGAAAAAAATAATACTGTGGAGAAATAAAAATTAGCAGCACAGGTATAGTATTTAGTTGTAGAAAGATAACTAGGAGAATTCAAAGTAGGAATGATTAAATGTTGCCTCTGGTGAGTCAGAAAGAGCAGGGGAAGTGGGGAGGGGGGACTGATGCCTTTTATTATGTTCTTGTTATTAACTTTTAACTATATGTCTGTGTATATTACTTGATAAATAGAAACAAAGCTATGAATCTTAAATATAATTGAATTTTATTCCATTTTGAAATGCCCTGTTTGGAAAATGGAAGGGATAATCCATTCTGCAACCTTTCATCAATTTGGAAACATCTAATTTTAGGTATTTAAACGTCCTAGGAAATGAACAGTCCATCATTTCCCTGAAGCTGATTTAAAGGATGCTGAAAGCACTTCAGATTCCTAAATTGGGAGGGAAAAAGGAGTGGCGGTGGTCTGCTTCTTGTTCTTGTATGAAAGAAGGGAAACATTCAGAAAGGAACTGTGAAAGGAGAAAGACACTTGACTGATTTGATAATGGATAAAAGTGCCTGGGAAATTCAATACCTGAGCTATTGATACTTTATTTCCACAAAGCAGCTGGGGATCTATCATATTTAGAGTTTGGGTATCTTTGAACATTACAATGTTGAAAACTCCACATGTGCTTTACCATATCTCATCTTTGCTTCAAGCTTTTCCTGATCTCAGTCCCACTTAAAAATGAAAACAAAAACCAAAAAAAAAAAAAACCCAAACAAACAAAACTTTCATCATGATGCAAATCTAACTGAAAGTCACCAGTGCAGAGTTATGTTCTTGGAAATGTACCCACATTAAAGTGGTGGTCTGTGGATAAATAAAGTATACTTTTGGTTGTATAATATATAAAGCAAAGAACAGAAAGCCACTTTGAGGAACCCTGGAAGTGCACAGGTCATGAGGAGGACATGGAGGATGTGGGGAGGAGCCCTGGAGGCCAGAGGCCACCAGTGATCTCAGCTGCCTGGCACCAAGTGTGACCTCAATTCCTGATCCTCCACAGGTGACCGCTGCCTTCTCAGCTGTCTTCCTTGTCCACGGGAGTATCTCTGCTCTCAGAATCTTATGTGAAACTTTCTGGATGAAGACCTTCTGTGAGCTGTATTTCTGGGTTTTTCCGGAGAGAGGGTGGTGATGATGCAGGATTAACGACAGATGTTAAGTAAAGGAAGCAGTTGAAATAACAAATTACATTTATACTAAGGTACTAATTTTAAGTGTAGTTAATTTTCTCAGAGAGATAGGATACTTGTATACATAAAAAGGGAAAACTGGTGTGCTGCAGTTCACAGTGTCGCTGAGTCTGACACAACTGAGCGACTGAACAACCAACAATACATAAAAAGAATGAACTGGAAGTCCTGGAAATTAAAATTTAGTTTTTCTGAAGTTTAAAAACAAATGAAGAGACTGAAAAGTAAAAGTTGCAAGAATGAACTAGTAGTCTGCCTAATAAAATGGTGAATCAGACACAGGTACTCTCTTTCTTGAACTCACACTTAAAATGACATTGAGGGCCATTTAGAAAACGCATGATCTTACAAACAGAGTGAGAGAGGAGACAAAGGTAACAAAAGGAACGAAGAAAGCTGTATCTCAAGCCTCCAGCAGGAAACGGACAAGCAATCTGCAGGGCAGAACCTGTCACGTACTGCTAGAAATGCAGATGAAAGTGGGGCAAAACCATGGGGATGGCTTGCAAGTCTGTCTGAGAGGTGGTTAAAGCTCTAGAGACCATCTCTGGCAGCTTGATTTCAGATGACTTTCTTTTCTCCACCCTTGAAGGATAATTCTCTGAAAAGGACAACAGGGTATCTAGACTCAAACCAGGGTAGGAGTACTAACGAAAAACAGGATGGGATAAATAAATGAATTCTGACAAAGTGAACGCTGAAAACTCCATCTGTCTTTGCCTACACGGCTCTCATATTCTCTAGCAATTTAAGCAAGACCTAAAGATACTAACACAGGGAGACTTCCCAAAGGAAGGACTCCTCCCACAGTGAAAGGGACAAATCCAGCCATGTTCTACATCCTCCAATCAGCGTTCTCTGCATTTGAACACAACCCACCTATCATCACTGGATATATGAGGAAACCCTTTAACATGAAAACAGGGACTTACTTTAAAAAAAAAAAAAACTGGAGGAAAGAGAAAATATACAGGAAGTACAAAAAGATTTTATACAAAAATTATACAAAAAAAGATTTTAAAAGAAATCTTTTTAAAACTATTAAAATTCTCAGAGAGCTGATAGTCACTCAGTGGTGTCCAACTCTTTGCGGCCCATGGACCTCTCCAGGAAAGCATACGAGAGTGGGTTGCCATTCCCTTCTCCACGAGATCTTTCTGACCCAGGGATCAAACCTGGGTCTCCTGCATTGCAGGAAGGTTCTTTACTGTCTGAACCACCAGGGAAGCCTCAAGCCTGCCAGGCTCCTCTGTCTGTGGATTCTCCAGGCAAGAATACTGAAGTGGGTTGCCATTCCCTTCTCCAGGTGGGTCTTTCTGACACAGGGATTGAACCCCAGTCTCCTGCATTGCAGGCAGATTCTTTACCACCTAGGTCACCAGGGAAGCCCTCAGAGGGTTAAGTGGAACTACTAAAATTTCAATCACAAAATAACAACCAAATGTTATAAAAAGAGGCAGTGACATTAGGAGAATAAAAGGGGTTCTTAGACATTAAAAGTGTATTAGCAAAACAAACAAAAAAAACAACCAAATCAACCAGCCAATTAAAACTGCCCTCCCCTGCAAAAAAATAAAAGAAGCTCTAATACAAAGAATGAAGGATAAAATTCCCAGAAATTAATGCAAATACAGAGAAAATAGGAAACACGTTCCTTAAAAAGATCATGGAAAGGGGAAACTTCATAAACAGAGTAGTAACCTGTGAATATTTTCCAAGGATCAAAGCCTGAGTTTTCAGATTAAAAAGCCCCACCAGATTTAAATACAAGAACATTTTTAAAAGTTTGGAGATGAGGAAATTGACCTTATATAAAGAAACAGAAATTAAAATGGCTTTAACCACTTTTCAATAGCTATACCCTTGAACACCTTCAAAAGTGTGGGGAATCATTTCCAACTCAGAATTGTTTGCCCAGCTAATTTAACATTTAACAGACTGAAGTCATTTTAAGATGTTTTATTTCTCCAAGACTTTACATCTCACACAATCTTTTTCAAGAAATTACTGGTGGGTATGCTTCACAAAAGCAAATAACTAAATGAAGAATGATGTGGATCAGAATCCAGAAAATAGGGGAATCAACTCAAGAGACAAAGAGGAGGATCCTGAGATAACTGCCAGAGCCGGTCAGAAGGCCCCAGGAGAGAAAATTTGTCAAGTGAAAGTGATATAAATGCAGAAAAGCATTTGGCAATATTCAACACTCAGTCATGATTTTTTTAAGTGTTCAAATATATCAAGAAAAGATTTAGGTAATTCACAGAGAATCTGAGGTTTATAAGTACACTTAAATAAAGCAAAGTTAACCCCCTCCAAAAGTTGTGTATAAAGGATGAGTAGAAAGATTACATAATGTAATTTTATTGTAAGTAACATATATATCTTCATAATTATAAAATCATTGAATACTGAGCTAATGAATTATACAACTACACTGAGAGAGTAAAGGTTTGAATAGAGAGAATTCTATCAAAATTAAAATTGTTCCTTTGAACCCTACTGTATACATGGAGCACAGGGAACTCAGTGTTATGTGGCAGCCTGGATGGGAGAGGAGTTAGTGGGAGAGTGGATACATGTATACTTATGGCTGAGTCCCTTCACTGTTCACCTGAAACTATCACACCATTGTGAATTGGCTATACCATAATATAAAATAAAACGTTAAAAAAAATTGTTCCTTGAAATTTTGTTCACTGAAAGATGCTGTTAAGAAAATGAAAGAGCAAGGCAAAGCTGAGACTTGTGGTCAGACTGTAAAGAGACTTATTACAATTCAAAACTAAAAAGGCAAACAACCAAATTTTTTAAATGGGCAAATACTTGAATAGATTTTTCATAAAAATACATATAATGAAATATACTTAGGATGCATCCTAAGTATATTTCATTATACATAATTATATGTATATAAATATATAAAATTATATAAAGCACATGAAAAGATGCTCAACATCACTGGTCATGAAAGATATATAAATTAAAATCATAATGAGATAGCAGGGTTTGCTTGCTTTAGAATTTTATATAAATAAAATCCTATAATATGTAGTCTTTTGCACCTGGCTTTTTTCAGTTAGCATAGTATTTTAGTGATTTATCCATATTGGTGCATCTATTGATAAGAATGTGGCTTCAAACTCAGATCTACTGTCTCCAAATTCATTGTACATCCACAGTACATTTGAGAAAAGGAAATTTCTCTTTTATGGTACATGATATTATATTCCCTTTTACAGTATGTGATAAAGAGGGAAAAGGAAATTGATCCTTCTGAAACAAAATATTAGTGAATGTTAGAAAGTTACATGCATAAAATTTAAAAAACATTCCAAACATAAGGATATAAAATAACACATTGATGACTACTTGACAATTTTCTATCTATTTATATCAATTTTTATACTTACCCTTATTATTGACGGTTTAACTTGCTGTAATATGATGTAATCTCTTACCCACTATGAAGAAAGTTGAGAAATGGTCTAATCCTTGTTATGCCATTTTTTCCAAAGAATGATTCTGATCATTTTTAAAGAAGGTGTTGAATTTTGAAATTCCTAATAATAGATATCCTGTTGTAAATTTTTAAAATAATTTAATATAATCATATTTTACACATCATCAAATTGTTATTTCTGTTTTATGCGGTATGAAGAATAAAAAATGTTAAGATTATAACATCAAAATATGAGTGCTTAGATGTACATTCTCCTTAATCTGTCACGAATTTACAAAGATAAGTTAAAATATCTTATCTTATAAAATTGATACATAAAGGAAAAAAGAATCCCTTTATAATAGCATCAACAAGTAAAAAGGCATAGACTAATTTCTGTCTGCATCACCTGTGACTATGTCTTATGTATTTTGATGATATTACTTTCTGGATAAAGATTCATAAAAGTTTTCACTATTCCAGACACTTGTTTACCAAACACTTTAAATCTTGAATTCCACCTTGCCTGATGGCTAACAGCTAATGTATACTGAGTACACACTCTAAGGTACTGTTTCAAAGGGTGCAGTACAATAAACAGACAGAATAGAAAAGGTGGAAAGAAGAGGGCAGGCAAATAATGAATGAAATGATGGGAGGGTGTACATGTGCACTTGTCTCATTTCCACTGAGAGTATTAAAGCAATCATTAGCTTTGTTGTGTGAAGAAGCTAAGAAGGATAGCAATGCCAACACCACTGCAGAGGTGAAAGAAATCTTAAGGCTCGTTCATTTCAGCCTCACTTTCTAGACAAAGAAAGCTCAGTAGAGTGGTAGGGCTTGCCCAGTCTCCTGTACACAGGTCATCACAACTAAAAATTGATTGTTTTGACTCTGAAGTCTTTGCTCGTTCTACCCCACCAAGATGCTAAGTCAATTGATGAAAATCTTAGGAATGATTAAAAATCAAATAATGCTAAAGTTTTATTCATTTGGTTAACAGTGATCTAAAAAGAATGCTGCTACATTTAAATTCAATAATAGAGGCATTTTATTTTTGAAATATTCTTTTATAATTTTGAATATTAAACTAAAATACTGAATTTTACTATAATTTTCAAAACACCTTTTTAGTTTCATTATTTAAATTATACAGCTGACAAGAGTAAGGCACAGAAGTTTACACAGGCTGGAGTTTTCTAACCATGATAGATAACCTGGATCTTGTAAAGTTGATTGTTCTCCATAACAAATAGTTCTATCATGAGATGAATTGTGTTTAGATAATTTTGATAGCCCCTCATATTCTCATCATTCCTTTTCTAAATAATATTTTATGAGTTCATGAAAGCTTGTGTATTATACAGCTACATTTCAAAACACTTACTTTGAAATACTGTTCTCTTCCAGGGTATGATGACTGTATACCCACATGCTGGAAAAGAGAAGGTTTATATCGAATACGAATATGCTTATTTCGTTCTATACATTTTTCCTGTAAGAGAAACAACAGTCTTGTGTAAAAACCCAAATACTCATTTTTATTGCATTTACTGGTGGCAGAACCTTTTGTTAGTTTCTGCCTGGATTCTATATCACTATTTTAAAATTTAAACAAAAAATTTAAATTCTTAGCTTTTTCTTTGTAAGAATAATGGAACAAAGAAATCAAGATACAAAAACATGTATTTTCTTTCATGAACTTTATTAGTTCACTAGAAAATCAGGCTTGCTTGCTCAGTCTTGTCCAACTCTTTGTAGCCCCACAAACTATAACCTTCTAGGCTCCTCTGTCCATGAAACTTTCCAGGCAAGAATAGTGCAGTGGATTGCCATTTCCTACTCCAGGGGATCTCCCCAACCCAGGGATGGAACCAGAGTCTCCTGTGTGCCGCCTACGTTATAGGCGGATTCTTTACCACGGAGTCATCTGGAAAGCTCAGAAAATCAGGCTTCTATTGTGCGAACTATAATTTTCCTCTCCTCTCTCTTTATTCCACTAATATAAACTTTCCAATATTTTCCCATCTATCCATTTCTCTTGGTCTACATTATTCTCTCCCCATTTATTAATTTCAAAACTAAATTACTCCCTCTTCAATTTCTCCTTAAAACGTATATGATTTTAAAAAACCAGTATTATACTTCATGGAAAAAGATTTGGATAATCTACTCAAAAATAAAAATAAGAAAGACGGCCTGTGACATTATCACCCCTATTTATTTTTTTAATATAAATTTATTTTAATTGGATACAATACTGTATTGGTTTTGCCATACATCAACATGTACCGGCCACAGGTATACACGTGTTCCCCATTCTGAACCCCCTTCCCCCCTCCCTCCCCGTACCATCCCTCTGGGTTGTCCCAGTGCACCAGCCCTGAGCATCCAGTATCATGCATTGAAC
>SJYQ01095401.1:73707-169328 GCA_006410935.1 Redunca redunca
TGTTTATACCACATATCAAAACATAACCTTATATATAGTTATTCATTCCATTAACATGGGAAAGAGTACAAAAATATTAAAAATTAAATATATCTACTCCTTGCAAAGCTTAAAGCATTAATGAAGTTGGAGGATGATGAAGAAAAATCATTTATCTGCTTCAGTATTAAGGATTATCACTTTTGGTGGGACAAGTAAGAAGCAAGTTTAGAATTGTGCATACTCTCAGGAAATTAACTTTGATAACTAAGGAGGATCAACTGTTTAAACCACTTGCAAGATATATAAATAAAATGGAAAGTTTAGGACCTGTAACCTTTCACTTAGTTTTTCAGAAGCTATGATTTGTCTGAAAGAGATCAACTCTGGGATTTCTTTGGAAGGAATGATGCTAAAGCTGAAACTCCAGTACTTTGGCCACCTCATGAGAAGAGCTGACTCATTGGAAAAGACTCTGATGCTGGGAGGGATTGGGGGCAGGAGGAGAAGGGGACGACAGAGGATGAGATGGCTGGATGGCATCACTGACTCGATGGACTTGAGTCTGAGTGAACTCTGGGAGTTGGTGATGGACAGGGAGGCCTGGTGTGCTGCGATTCATGGGGTCGCAAAGAGTCGGACACGACTGAGCAACTGAACTGAACTGAACTCATGATTTATAAGCTTATTTACATAGAACTTTATCAACATACTACATGTTTTTACTTTTAGTGCTTAATTTTGAATAAAATAGAGTATTATTTCAATATTTGAACATTATTTTATAAGAATGTTATTTTCTTTTGTATTTATGATTCTTAAAGATTTACTGTATTTTAAAGTATGATTTCATTACATTTTATTTCTAACGTATTGCATCTTTAACTTGAAAATAAAGCTGACGGTATAAGATTCAGGTAAATTTTCACCTTAAACAGTGTAAAACACATCTAACCACCTAATAAATATGATAGTAGGATGTAGGCATTTCATTTTTCACTAAGACTTGAGTCTATATGGGTCACTTGATCAAGTATATGGTTGTATTTGAATTTTAGGCACCCATGTATATAGTAGCCAAAACAAGTAATTTAATGATAGAAATAGTTGATTTAATATTTGTTTTCTTTATCTGCTACCAGCATTCTGAAAATTCTATTTAGCAAGCTCATATTTTTAGAAAATACTGAAAGACATAATTGTTATTTTGATAACAAAGAAAATGAAGTCTTTATAGATTTAAGCTTAAATAAGAATTCACTATCATATATACAATGTTTCTTGCTCAATGTGCTCTTGTGAATACTCTCTATCCTTCTACTACCCGACTTTTCTCAGAAAAGCAAAAAGAATTTAAAATTCTCAAAGTAATAAACCAACAAAATTATCTCTCCAAGTTTTCAGCGGGTATCACTGTCACCTACAATTTTTCTCTTTATTGTAATCAAACCTGAGGGGGGAAAAAAAAAAACTTTCAGAGTTTTAAAATTGGATTCCACACCACTTTACAGAAAATTTCAGGGGGAAAGTGGTCAGTATATGAAGTGGTAGATATAGAAGAATAGATGGATTTTACTAGCAATCAGAGAAATACTTTATTCTCCTCCCCATGGCAAACAAAAATTTTAATGGATAAAATCAAATGTTATCAAGTATATGGGGAAGCAGGAACTCAGATGCACTGCATTTAAGAGTATATACTACAGAGTCAACCTGCTAAGCAATCTGGCAGTACTTGTGAGACCTGGCTATGTTTACCCCAGTGATCCCATCCCAGGACACATATATATCACTCCATTTCTTTGTGGCAGCAGACAGCTAGAAGCAGTCAAGGTCCACCACTCTGGGAATGGACAAGTCAAATACATTATTATGCAGCACTTATGCAACAGTAAGGAAAATGAACATAAAGCAATATATAGATAGCTATAAAATCTAGTTTTGTGGACAAAAACATAAGGAACGGAAATATGTTTATCAAATCACCATTTATGTAAATTTTAAATAAGTGCAAACACAATGAACACCAAATCTTTTGCATGGTATCTGGTATTTATATGTATATTCTCGATGAAATATATTGAGTGCAAACCTATCATGAGAGTGGGTAGAAGTAGGGGGGTGGGCTTTAAACAGAAGAATAAAAAAGGGCTCCTGCTTGTAAAAAAAGATGAAATGCAATATGAAGTGAGTTAGGTAACTTGGCCTCCCGCAGTGAGGGTTAAATAAAATGGGATAGAAGGATGGAAGGAAGCAAAAGGAAAGTCTATAAAAGAATTATGAAAACAATACATCATGGGCACAATTTTAGGAACTTTTCTGTGCTGGGTACAATTCATATGTTTTTACATTTTTAAGCTTGTTAGCTTCAGCATACTAGAAATTGAAAGGACTTCAGAGTACAATAGTCCTGTTAAAATTCCTTCCTCTATAACTTTAATTTTTTGAGTTTCAATATTTTTCTATGTAAAATAGAAGTACATCTTAGTCACTGTGCTAAGATTTGTCACACGCAGAGCTAGAATTAATAAGTAGTAGCTGCCTTATGTTTTTATAACATGTGAATACATGTCAATCTGCTTATTTATACTGTTTATCTGCAAAAAATTTGGTTTAAAACACATTTTCTGAAATTCAGATCCTTGATCTAATTTTTCTACTAAACTAATAGTATCTTTATAGAAATTATGCCATTCCTTTCCATTGAGTAACAATCTCTTTGATAAGTTCTTAAAAACTTTTAAGATTATTTATTATGTACTAAATTGACCCCACAAAAATAGATCCACTGCTTACCTATAAATCCAAGAACTGAAAATTCAATATAAAGCCAATTATTTGAAGTGATGTTATGTACAAAATCTGTGATTTTTGTAAGGTACATCTTGTTAGCTAAGATATCATCTTCCAGCTTAAAAAAAAAAAATGGCGTTAGTACCTTTGATGCTTCCCTGAAACAAATTAGCTTGAAAATATAATAGAATACACTGGAAAAAAAAGCATTTTTATGATGTGGTAGATTGATTTTTTATTCAATTCATGTTGAGGTTATTTCCTGTTAGTCAATTTTCATTTTCTAATTCTGAGACCAGAGATTATCAGTTTCTTTCCTAAATACTAGTAAGTAACATTCGATCTAAATCCTCTTCAGAAGAGTCTATTCATCTGGGTTCATTTTCACTCTCTGCTGCTGCTGCTAAGTCGCTTCAGTTGTGTCCAACTCACTCTGACAACTATTTAGTTTCTTGGTTAAGACTAACTGGCTTTATGCTTAGTTGATAAGTCCCATGTCTGAGTGCCAAATATTGTGTTTGGCAAAGAGGTGACAAAAGGGAGGGGGCCCTCTCGGCTCCACCTAGCTGGTTAGAAGTATGGTGCCAGTAAGCCTAGAATAGATCTCCATGAGGGGGTGGGGTGGAAAGGAACTTAGAATTTCCTTTTTAAGTTTAATTTGTATTATGTGGAATCTATAGATAAAGAGGGGTTCCTAAATGATTTGGGAAGATGCGCAAGTCCTCAGGCACAACACCAGGGCACAAGATAGAATCGTGCTCTTCCAAAAGGGGATGAGTACATGTCTCTATTACATTGCCTCTAACTAGGAATCGAAAGGGATTTTGATTTTTTACAGTAAAAAGAGAAGATCTGGCTTCAGGCCTTTTTCAAGTTCCCTCTCCATTCTCCAAGGATATTCTGCAAACTCCTGTCACAACTGTGCACCCTCTCATGTGTGGTCTATACTTACTGTTGGGAAATGTGGTATTATTATTTAACACCATGCAGGAATTTAGGAGGTACAAATTATATACAGTTGATTTATTCCACAAACACATAAGGCACTATAGAGCTGTGTTACTCATAAAATGGGGCAACACAATGTCTAACATAAGTGCCCAAAATATGTGTACTTAATCTACCTGTGAGTAGAAAAAATGTAAGTAATATAATTTACTTTTTTGCTAATTCTTTTTCAGTTTGCTTCATGTAATTATAATTTCCTCTGTTAACAGTGACCCAGCAAGAAGACTGACACAGAATCAATGTTAAGCTTCCTTTTGGCATTTTAATATAATGGATATTTTCCACTTTTTAAGTGCAGAGTCAAGTGGAGGGCTACAGTGAGGAAGGAAGTAACTGAAGGAGAGAAGGAGGATATAATACTTCTATCTTCAATTATGTATCTAAATAAGGTCTTACCTGTAAATAATACATAGCTTTGGGCTGGGCATACAGCATCAAAAAACAAAAATCTAATACTTGTTTGATTCTCCAACTAGAGATAAATAATAAAATTTGTTAACATTTTTCATTTTATTTAATTTTTATTTATAGTAATATCTTAGTAATTAAAAACAAACTGTTTTTACACTTTACTCACAGAAAATACTATCTATGTTAAGCGAAACTGAATATCTTATACTAAAGTTATACTAAAAGGTTTCCCAACTTTATTCAGTGGACAGTGTCTGCCATTGCTAAACCAGGATAAGCATAATCTACTTACTTTATGTTTTGGTTATTCAAATTACCATCTACAAAATAAAGTTAATATTCTTCCTGATCTTAGGTCTTGTTTAAATAAAAGTATAAAGAAGCATTATACTAATTTAATATTAAACCAGATACTAGGCTGGGCTTCCCTAGTCTCTCAGCAGTAAAGAATCTGCCTGCTAGTGCAGGAGACGCAGGTTCAATCCCTGGGCTGAGAAGATCCCCTTGGAGGAGGAAATGACAAAACACTCCAATATTCTTGCCAGGAAAATCCCAGGGACAGAGGACCCTGGTGGGCTACAGTCCACGGGGTCACGAAGAGTCGGACACGACATAGCAACTAAACAACAGGTACTAGGCCAGGTCCTGAAGCTCCAGAGAGCAACACACAGCGTGTTCTTGCCCTTCTGGGTCTGATGATCTAGCAGGAAAGACTGCAAAACCATCAACTGAGAGCCATTAGACAAGTGCTGCATAAAGATATTGACAATGATGGGGAGGGCGGGGCAGAAGGAAGCAGAACATTCACTGTGGAGGAGCAGTACTGCAAAGGCATGGCTGTGTGAGGGAGCATGCCGCCTCTGAGAACACTGTGAGCTGATGGAAAGGAAGTCGAGGAGAGTGAGATCAGCGGGGCCTGCTCAGGAAGCGTCTTTCATGACATGCAGGAAACGTTATCTATCTCATATGAAAAAGGATTCTTCTGGCTAGAATATGGAGAATGAATTGGAGGCAAGGCTAGGCTAGGATTAAGGGAAGCCAATAGATCTCCAATAGTCTGAACCAAGCCCAAGGCAGAGGACTGGGGATGAGAGGGATAATGCAGAGAGAGAATCTAAAAGAGAAATGATGATGGAGTCATAAAGGGCAGAAGGAAAACAAGGATCTAGAATGTCTCCCAGCTTTAAGACTCTAAAAACTGAGTAAAATGTGGGTCATTAAAAGCAAAACAAAATCCTTAAAAGATATCTAGATTCGGACATACAATTTATTACTTAAAAAAAGAACCCAGTGCCAGTAAGCTTCCTGGATAAGACCTTTTTCTGAATCTTAATGTCTTTTGCTCTATTGAGTTTTGAGGAACCAAATTATTATACTTCATGTAATACATACCACATTTATAATTGAACAATAGCAATCCTTTGTATGTGTATAGAGCTTTCTATTTTTTTTAGAATTCTTTCATAAACACAAGTGTATTTTATCTTCACAATGACTTTCCCATATACGTAATGTGGATTCTATTATACATACTAGAAAGTTGAGGAAGTTAAGGAAAAAAGGCTAAATTACCTGCCTCGGATAATCAGCAAATAGAAAAGCTGGGGGGTATTAATAGAATCTAGGTGCCAGCCAACAGAAGTTGGCTTCAGCATACTGCTGTGCATCAAATACTAACTACTATATGCTAAGTCTAACATTTTATCAGATGAAGCCAGTTATTTAAGGATACTACTTTTCAATATATCATACCTCTCTAATTTTTCTGAGTCGCCAGTTGATCGGACAGCATGTGATATGTTTGGATAAAAATAAGCAGGTATTGAAATGACTTCTAAGGATCCAGATGTCACCTGCCTTTTGAATCTATAAACAGAAGTGGAGGCGTATAATTGAATTTGATTTACCAAAATCACACAATTAAAAAGAAGTTCCTTATGTATATCCATATAGTATTTTGATCTGAATTACTTCACGATATACCTGATAGTGACATCATAAAACTAATACTTTTTAAGCCAAAATATTTCTTTTCTAAGTCAGTGACACATGTAAAAAATTACAATATACAATGTAAAATTAATTTCCTCTTATAAAAATTATAAGTACTTTGAATTTTTCAAGTTTTCAATCAGATATGCACTCTAACAGATGCAAGTTATTGACTAGTTAGCACAATATAGTAACTGCAAAAGAGCAAGAACGTTAGAAGATTTAAATGCATAATTTTAGTTTAATAAGAGTCCTACCAATAGCAATGTGGCTCCTGAAATCAGACTGTCATAGAAAGGATTCAGTGTGACTCTTGTCCACAATTCTTTGGAGGAGTATTTTTTAGACTCTTCATTTTTAATAGTTAATATTTATAGACCAACAAGAACATCATTAAAATGCATAAAATACTGCTCACAAAAGCTGTACTATAAATCTTGTACTACCAAGGTAAATAATGAGAGACCAGGTAGAGCATTTTAAATGGTTTCCCATAAGAGAAAAATAATGTGACTTTAAATGAGATTTAAATCTAGGTATGGCATTATTTATTAAAATGGAAGCAGGATAGAGTTTATATGCATGATTTGAATTCGGTGCAAAATAGGCAGTACTCGCTTTGAATTTCAGTTATGACATTTTAATTAAATAATGTACGTTTTTCCCAACACTTTTCAAATATAAGTCTTCATAGAATATTAGCTGAATACAGTATAAAGTACAAACTTCACTACATAAACAACAGATGCACGTCATCTCGTCACTTCTTTCCAAGTTTGCTGGTAGCTGGTCACCATGCATCTGTTTTTCAGGCCACTGATAGCCAGCAAAACACGCAATTGTGTTGCCTCCTTGTCTCCCAGTAATAAACAAACCCACAGGACACTGAACAAAATAACCAAAAAAGGGGACTGGCTACTAGATGAAAGTGCAGACAGTGATAACACTGGAACTTTCTCTGGATGCAACTAAAAGACCACAGACCCTGGGAATGTTGACATCTTTGCTCTCCAGAGACCTGGGCTGTGCAGCCACAACTGCTTAGTGAAGGTGAACTTGCCTGACATAAATGAGGAAAACGATTGTAGTGGAAAGGATATCCCGTAGGATATGACGCTGGCACAAAACTTCACGTTAAAGGAACACTCAGAGATGTTTCATGACATTGGAAATGTAAATGATAAAATGTAGGTGCCTGATCCACACTCAGGAGTATAACAATTTGTCAAGGCATAAAAAAATGTTCACTCTGAATTTTAAGTTATAGGACAGGAAAAAGGCAAACAATGCTTAAACTACTCTTAATACATTTTCTAAATGAAATGCTTTATTCTCAATGATTTCTATG
Source organism: Redunca redunca (assembly GCA_006410935.1). Taxonomy (NCBI): domain Eukaryota; kingdom Metazoa; phylum Chordata; class Mammalia; order Artiodactyla; family Bovidae; genus Redunca; species Redunca redunca. The sequence goes on from SJYQ01095401.1 coordinate 81,239, forward strand.
TTTATTTATTTTTTAATTGAAGTACAGTGGGTTTACAATATTATATTCGTTTCTGGTGTACAACACAGTGATTCAACATTTCTATAGATTATACTCCATTTAAAATTATTACAAAATAATGGCTATATTTCCCTGTGCTGTATAGCATTTCCTTGTTGCTTATTTATCTTATATACAGATGTCTGTGGCTCCATCTCGCTCCTCCCCTGTCCTTCCCCCACTGTATCTGTGCATCTGGTTTGTCATGTGTGTGTTTATTTTTTAGATTCCACATGTAAGTGGTAGCAGGATATTGTCTTTCTCTGACTTATTCCATTAAGTGTAATACTCTCTAATCCATCCATGTTGTTGCAAATGGCAGGATTTCATTCTTTTTATGGCTGAGTAATATTCCATTTGTTGTGGTGCTGTGCTCAGCCTTGTCCAACTCTGTGTGACCCCATGGACTGTAGCCCAACCGGCCTCCTCTGTCTATGGGGTTTTCCAGGCAAGAATACAGGAGTGGGTTGCCATTTCCCACTCCAGAGAGATCTTCCCGACCCAGGGATCAAACCTGCATCTCCTGCATTGGCAGGCGGATTCTTTATCCCTGAGCCACCTGCGAAGCCCAGTCTTCCATTATATACATGTATCTCACATCTTCTTCATCCATGCATCTCTTGATGGGCACTTACGCTGCTTCCACATTTTGGCTTTTACAAACAAAGCTATGAACACTGGAATGCACGTTTCTCTTCGAATTAGTGTTTCGGTTTTCTTCAGATATATACCCAGCAGCTGAACTGCTGGATCATACAGCAGTTCTACTTTTAGTTTTCGGGGGACTTTCCATAGTTAGTGGCTGCATGAATTTATATTCCCACCAACAGTGCACAAGCATTCCCTTTTCTCTACATCTTTCAACAATATCTATTATTTGTAGACTTTTTGATGATAGCCATTTTGACAGTCATGAGGTGATATTTCACTGTGATTTTGATTTGCATTTTTCTGATATTAGTGATGTTTAGCATTTTCCATGTCTCCACGTTTTAAATTACAGTGTACTAGATGAATATTAGCTTTACTATATTTTTCATTTTCCTATACATTTATAACTGTCAGAGAGTATTAAACATTTTGACCAATGTTTAAAGGTCATGAAACAATTGCTTGCGATTATGTAGTCAAATCCACAGGAAATGTTTGTAAGCCTGTGTATTCTTTTCAGCTGATTCTGTCAAGAATCGCTTATAAGGATATCAAACTAGCATGGATTAACGTCATTTTAGGATAACATGTCTTCTCTGGATAGTGGTTTATTATTCAGAATAAAGCAACTAAGAGGATGGCATGGGATATGAGGACATTTTAAGGATTTGAGTATAACGCAACATTTTTCCTGGGAAATCTCCTTTGGGGAAAAGTAGACATCCATGGTGTTTTATTTAATCTTGCTCAACTCTGTCTCCTTTTACACATATCAGCTCTTTCAAGCCTTCCATACAGTTCTCAAGTTTCTATGCTGCCAGTTAACTCCTCATTCTCAACGTGTGATCTCTACCTCTCTCGTTAAGGAGGGGACTGTTTCATTTCACCTTCCTTGTCCAGACTAGTTTTGTCTTGCTCTTTCACCCATTCTTATCTTTTTTTTTTTACTTAGTCCTGCCTATATCTCCTTGCATCCAATCCCCCACAGTCCTTGCTCTATCAGCTTCCTCCCTCTTCACCTGAGCACACAGAAAAACACTCAAGTTACTCCCATCTCAAAACTCCCCAAACATGTTTCCCTCGAGCTAGTTTTAACTTTTCTCCCCATCAGTTAAGCTCATTTAGAAGAGACTAATTTTTGAAAATTTTATTATGAAAATTACCCAAAATATGCAAATCCCAAATCACCTGATTTCAACAACCATTATTAATTTTTTAACTTGTTCATCTATGCATCATTCTTTGCTTAAGAACTTTAAAACAAATCATAGATATCACATATTACTCTTAAATTCTTCAGAGTGAAATTATAAAAGGACATTTATTCATGTAATGACATGACAGTATCACATCTCACAAAACTAAGAGTAATTACTTAACATCACATAATACTCAGTGGATATTCACAAATCCCTGGTAGTTTAAGTAGAGGGTCTAAAGGTGAGGGGTGGGGATGAGATGTTCAAGTGAGTATCCACTTAAGATCCTCTCATTGTAACTGGTTATCTGTTATTTCTTTTTTGCGCTTATTATCTAGACCAGTCACTTTAGTTTTTCTTTCTTTCTTTTCCCCCATGCAACTGTCATTTTGAAGGAAGTGGGTCCTAAAGAAGGTCCCACATCCTGGGGGTTTGCTCCAGATTACTTTCACCTCTCACTGTGTATACTCTGAACTGGAGCTTAGCTCTATAGGCTTGATTAAATTTGATGAGATAAAATTTATATTTTAAGGCAGGACGAGAAAATTTAAGCATAAAATTCTTTGTCCCAACCCTCTCCCCCAGTGTACCATGTGCCCCTGCTTTCCACACACATTAACCAGACCGCCTCAAAGATGGGAGTGCCAGCTAATCCATAAAAATCCATCTTTCCCCCCTTTCTTTTGGCATAAATTTCTTAGAAGATTAGTATCCTTTCTAAACTCTGTAAGGGCTTGTAGTGACTTACCGCTCACTTTGTATGTGCTTACCTGGACTATGTATCTTTGGGGAACATTAGGTAGACCATCACTCTGTCATTTTGATGTATGATCCTCTGTCTCAAAAATGTAACTGACTGTGCCTTTGACTTCTACTAGGGGGAAGAAACAGTCCTCAGAGCTTCTGAAAGTCTGTCTCCAGGGCTTTAATCCTAATCTGGCTCTACTAAAGTTCTCTTTTTCCTTAACTTGTTAATTGAATTTTCATTGACAGATTCAAGGTCATTTTGTTTTGTTTTGAGGTTGGTAACCAAGTATACCCTACAGTTATATCTTGGCGAATTTCCTTTGCATCATAACAGAAGGCAAAATTGTCTGACTCTGTACCTTGCAGTGACACAGCCACCAGTTAGAGGGTCAGGAAGGGGAACTTGAGCCCTTCCCGCTATTAATAATTATCCATCTCTTCTCAGCCTCCATTTCCCCACTTCCACTGTGCCAGATATTGTAGGGTGGGGGTCTGCAAGCCACCATTCCAAGACCCCTTGCCTGCTCCTTCCAGGTAGTCCTATGGGAGGCAGTAAGGAAAGAGACTGGAAGGGAGGAGGAGGATGTTCTCCACATGACTGGTTTCTGGAGGAGTCTCCAGCAGCAGCCTGGAGCGCAGTGCTGCGGTAGCACGGGCGGGAGCGACAGAGCCGCTCCCAGCATGGAGCACAGCACAGCAGCCGGTGCACACACCCCAGACCTCGGGGTACAACCCCATCTTCCTTTACGTTTCTCCTGTCTCCTTCCTTCTTCTTTTTCTTCTCTCAGCTCTTGTAAACTTTTTTGGCTAATTTTATTTTTTCTATTTATTTCTTCGGCTGCACTGGGTCTTAGTCCCGTCACGGCATGTAGGATCTATTAACAGTTCCCTGAACAGGGATTGAACCTGGACCCCCTCCACTGGGAGCAAGGAGTCTTAGCCACTGGATCAGCAGGGGAGTCCCTTGGCCAATTTCTCTGTATTAACTTGTCTCTATTTCCTCTCTCTGAACCACCAGGAGTCTCCCATTTGGCTGCTGACTGGGCTGCTGACTGATACACCTTTCTTGAAAGCTTCCCCTCCACCTGTCACTTCAGGATATGCCTGAATTGCTTATGTTTCAAAATGGTGAGCTGCTAATTCTATTCATTCCACAGTCACTGACTGGAATCCTTTTAATAGAATAAGTTGGCTTCATCTGCTAAGAGCTACTTGGTGAGGGAAAAAACAAAGCAAAGCAAAGCACTGCTGGCTGAAACAAACATGTCTGTTAGCCAGATTCAGCTGGAAGGCAACCCTAGCTTGTGGCACAAATAGCACATAGGCATAGCACCGATCATAAGGCTTTTCATGATCTCATTATGATCTGCCTTATCTCCAATCAATCTTTCCTCCTTAATTCCAAACATCTACTACATTCAGGAGATATCAGTGCTTAGAGTCCCTCCCCAAAATGTATCATGCTCCCTCTTTGGCCCTTCTGCCTTCCCAAGCAATTCTATTTGCCTGGCATTCTCTTCTCCTGTCTGCCCAAAACATGTCTAATTACACTTGGACTCAGTCCAATTATTAAGTTCTCCAGAAAGTCCTTCTTGGTATCTGAACTTAAGAGTTAAATCCTTCCTACTCGGTGTGTTCTCACATTGCCTTCCCATTCCACTAGCTTCCTTGCTGGGACTTGCTTTTTTTTTTTTTTTTCTCACCAGTTGTATGGCCCACTTAAGCATAAGGATTTGGAAGGCTGGGTCCATTCCACAGCATCTTGCTTGATAAAAAATTTCATATTGGTTCATCAGCATGTGCTTGCATCTCCTGGGCTGCATGCAGCAGGAGATTCTAAGCAGAAGCTGTGAAAGTAACCTCATACAGTAAAGAACACCAGAATGCTTTAAAAATAACCCAGCAGGCTTCTCTCAGAGGCCATGGATGAATAGATACTATAAAAATAATATCATGACAAATATGGACTTTAATAGGTAGATGATGTACAGAATTGGGGGGAAATTATAAGCTACATTTCAACACAGTATTGATAGAACTACATGTTTTTTCTGCAGTTACACTCATTGAATAGAATAAGACACTAATAAAATCATGTAATTGGACAGAAAAATGAAAGAAGTTATTTTTAAATTTATCACACAGTACTTACTTTTTTGTAATCATGTCAACCACAGATTTTACATAATTTTCGTTACTCTAAAAATGAGAGAAATATTTTACTAAAATGAAGAAGCATGCCTCATAGTTCTACTAATACATGTAAATCTAGTTTATCTGTGGAATGTTACTAAGTCTTAATATTTCTAGTGTTTTTACTTTCTATGAAAGAATTTAAAATGTTCATGCGTCTAAAAGATCTGACTGGAATACTGAAAACACTTTATTCCCCCTTTGTCATAATATGAAATACCACTACACATTACTTACAATTAGAAATTAGTACACAAAAACTTATGTATCTAAAACAGCTTTGTCCTAAAAATGGGATGGCTTATTTCAAATAACTGCCCTTTTTTGAAAGTGTCTTCATTTTATGAGTATTGTACTACAAGAAGCTTACTTCAAAATCACACCACATTTTTCTAGACAGTATTTGTTGGCTTGATTCCCAAATTTTCTTCCATTAGCAAACTGTGTGTATCTACTCTGCTTCGTTAGGTGGCAGATTCATTTGTAAGTAGCTTTTGATGGCTTATACTTTCAGGTAATTTTTTTTTTTACATAACCTATGGCATTTATAAGATATAGTCTCAGGGCCCACAGGCATTCCCAACACAAAACTGTGAGAATATTTGAGTACTTATAGTTCTACTACTGTCAAATCTGAGTAGTCTGAAAGGCAGCTTTGAATGTATATAGTTAGACTGCTTGTTTAAAAATATCAGCCATGATACAGACCACTCTATTATAGTACTTCAGTTTCTTAAGATGGCCAAAAATGTAATCACCAGCTATTTCTTACCCACTGAAAAATATGTTAAACATACTACTAAATTTACACCTCTCAAGCATTCTATATTCCATTTTAAAATTTGTCCCCTGATATTTTATTATTGGTTTAAACATTTTAGGCAGATGTGCCAACAGTAAAGAAATAAAGATTGTAATATGTAACACATGGTAATGTGATAAAACATTTTGAAGATTATGTAAATGCTTCCCATATTAAAAAATTAAACTTGGACAGAATGATTATTTAATCTTTTATTTCTATGTTCCTATTAATTCTTCTTCTGCTTGTTTTGAGTTTTTCTGCATTCTGAGACATGTTTTCCATAGAAAATTCAAACAACAGAGAAAAAAATTTAAAGGATAGCAGAGATCCCTTTAACTCCCAATATCCAGAGATAACCGTTATTAATATTTTGAAGATCTTCCTTCCGAGGTTTGTTCATTGTCTTTTTTTATATATTCTATCATCTGTCTATTTTTCCTCTTTCTTTCCTTGCTTCCTTTCTTCTATCACAGTTTCCATAGACAATATAATGTTAAACATGATACTTTACAACTTTTTTCAGGCAACAATATGATATGGACATCTTCTATATCACTGAAGATGGATATTCATCCTTTCAATGGTTACAAATTCTTGCAATGTAGACAAAAGTACTTACCCTCTCACTGATACCTATTTTGGCTGTATATAATATGCTATTATAAAACAACAGTGCACTGAAAATCTTTGAAATTGTCACTTACTGAACACTTGCTATGTGACATTAATCACTGTAAATACTCCCCATATATTAGCTAATTTAATGGCCCAAACATCCATATACTATAGGCAATATCATCACTGTTTCACAAATAAAGAAAGTGAAGCATGGAGAAGTAACTTGTTCAAGTTCACAAGGCAGGAAGTGGAGGAGCTGGCATTTGAACCTTGGCAATCTAGATCAAGTCTGTTCTCAATCATATTGGCACATTTTGCACTATATAATGTACTACAAACATACTGTCACTGTCTACTGTCAAAATTCTTACTTGATTATCTTTTTAGGATAACTTCCAAGACTTGAGATTTCTGATTCAAAGGATAGGCACATTTAAAATCTGATATCTTCTTCCAAATTCCTCTCTGAAACACCTTTTATGGTGTTAATATTTATACCACACTTTACAATTTTACATGGCATTAGAGGCAAGACAGAAAACTTTGGGCTACTAGAGAGACGCAGGTTTGAATCTGTTCTATTAAGTGCTTGGAAAACTATTTACTTTCTTTAAGATCCAGGTTTTTCATCTGGATACCTACAACAGGGAATGTAATGCAGGTTATAAATAATGTATATAAAAATTGTCCACAATCCTTCAGACATAGAAAGGAGGCCCTCAATTAATAATAGTTACTGTGACTTAATACAAATTATCTCTTGATTCATATACCAACCTTTTCTTGGGCTGGGCAGGTTTTATTACTACTATAGCATCCATTTAAATGTCCTGTTTTTAAATATAATTTCTGTACCATATAGTATACAGGGCTCCTGGTAACCTAGTTAACAATATAATCATATTTCTCCACATAGAACTGTTTCATTTCCCTTAAACTGATGGTGGTATCAAACAAGTATTAAATACATTGTTATTCAAAAAAGGCATCTAGGAGATGCTTTTTAAAATTTAAGATAAAATTCAAAGTGATGCAGTGATTACCACAGTGTTTAGAGACTACGGGTCAGGAGTGAGGGGACCTATTTATTTTTCATACATACATCTGCAATAGAGACGATCACCACAGAGTCCTTCTCTTCTGGAAGAGTCATCCTGGAGAGGATAGAGGTCAGTGTTTGCTTCAGGTAACTATAATTTCCTCTGTTGACAGTGGAAATACCCAGTGCAAAGGTAACTGCAGGCACAGGAATATGGTATCATTTCAAATCACCGAGAAAAACATAATTTAGCACTAATATGTATGCTCATTACTATGTTTGGGTTAGTTGTATAGTCATAAAAAAAAGTATTTGGAACTCTATTGCAAAAATAATCCAAGCTGCTGTTAAGTTTTATCACTTATTTTCTTTTTGAGGAAATTCTAATTTGCAGAGGATTGTTTGCAAACACATTAAATAGACTCTATGATGCTCTCATGTAAAGAGTTTCAATGTACTGAAAAATAAAACTAGCCATTCTCCATTTATTACAGCTTTCATCTAACGGGGTACAAAACATCATACACTGGCTGATTTTCTATTCTTCTTCCTAAGGAGATGCTGGAACCTAAAATAGGAAAAATACTTTGAAATATTTTCACCTGTGAAAAAACTGTATGAAGTAATTTCTAAATGACCAGTGGAATCTATCAGGCATGGATCCATGTCTCTAAGTGACTTTTATTGCATGTTAATAACTGAAGCACTAGGAGAACAGACCCCATGCTATTCCAATAGATGTTAAGATTCTATCAGCGAAGTCTACCCAAACTCAATCTTCGCTGTACCAGTGCTCAGCTATTTCAGTTGGGTCAGTCGCTCAGTTATGTCTGACTCTTTCCGACCCCATGGACTGCAGCACGCCAGGCTTCCCTGTCCATCACCAACTTCCGGAGCCTATTCAAACTCATGTCCATCGCATTGATGATGCCATCCAACAATCTCATCCTCTGTCATCCCTTTCTCCTCCTGCCTTCGATCTTTCCCAGCATCAAGGTCTTTTTCCAATGAGTGTTGCATCAGGTGGCCAAAGTATTGGAGTTTCAGCCTCAGCATCAATCCCTCCAATGAACATTCAGGACTGATTTCCTTTAGGATGGACTGGTTGACTTTCCTTGCAGTCCAAGGGACTCTCAAGAGTCTTCTCCAACACCACAGTTCAAAAGCATCAATTCTTCTGTGCCCAGTTTTCTTTATAGTCCAACTCTCACAACCATACATGACTACTGGAAAAACCATAGCTTTGACTAGATGAACCTTTGTTGGCAAGGTAATGTCTCTGCTTTTTAATATGCTATCTAGGTTGGTCATAGCTTTTCTTTCAAGGAGAAAGTGTCTTCTAATTTCATGGCTGCAGTTATCACCTGTAGTGATTTTGGAGTCCAAAAAATTAAAGTCAGCCACTGTTTCCCCTTCTATTTGGCATGAAGTGATAGGACCGGATGCCATGATCTTAGTTTTCTGAATGCTGAGTTTTAAGCCAACTTTTTCACTCTCCTCTTTCACTTTCATCAAGAGTCTCTTTAGTTCTTCACTTTCTGCCATAAGGGTGGTGTCATCTGCATGTGAGGTTATTGATATTTCTCCCAGCAATCTTGATTCCAGCTTGTGCTTCACCCAGCCCAGTGTTTCTCATGATGTACTCTTCATATAAGTTAAATAAGCAGGGTGACAACATACAGCCTTGACGTACTCCTTTCCCAATTTGGAACCAGTCTGTTGTTCCATGTACAGTTCTAACCGTTGCTTCTTGACCTGCATACAGGAGGCAGGTCAGGTGGTTTGGTATTCCCATCTCTTGAAGAATTTTCCACAATTTATTGCAATCCACACAAAGGCTTTGGCATAGTCAATAGAGCAAAAGTAGATGTTTTTCTGTCCTGTCCTGCCTTAATTTCCACACCTTTATAATGGAGATAAGTACTTTGAGAATGGCTCAGTGAGGAAAAATCCGCTCCCTAAAAAGCAATAATCAAGCTGTAAAATAAAGTTGTCAAAACCATCAGAGCCCTGGTATACAAAACACTGAGAGGTGTTTGCTTAAGAAAAATTATTGAACTTCAGTGACAGCAGTAAGAATCAGTATTTCCCTGATTACTATTGTGTTTGAACATATTTTCATATGTTTATTGACCTTTGGATATTCTTTTATGAAATCCCTGTTCAAGATTTGTCCATTTCTCTATTAAGTTGTCTGTGTTTTCCTTACTGATTGACTGATGCTCTTCATAGATTCTGAATATGAACCCTTTGTCAGTTATGTGTGTTATAAACACCATCTTCCATCACGGGTTTCCTTTTCAATGTTTTACTTCTTAAAATTAAGAAAAGATGCTCTTAACTTTAGCACTGTGCAATTTATCAATGATTTCCTTTATGGCCAGTGCTTTTTGATTCCTGCTAAGAAATGTTCACTTATCTTCAAGTCCAAAAAGATGTTTTCCAGATCATCTTCTAGCTGATTTATTATTTGCCTGTTATATTTAGATCTACAATCCACCTGGAACTGATTTTTATGAATGGTGTGAAACAGGAGTCAAGTTTCAAATTTGGGGATCTACTCTCGAAAGCAATTTCTTAAATGGCTTCCCATGTCTTAGGATAAGGAATACATTTACAAAAGTCTGCAAGACCCTTAGTGACCCAGTCCCAACCTACCTCTTCTGTTTCAACTACCCTCTCTCAAAACCAGTCTTCCTTGGTGTCTTTCAGCTTCCCAGACTGATGGTTCGGTCCTCGTTCCTCTCCAGGCATCTGCACGCACCATTCCTTGGTGCCCAGAACACTCTTTTTCAGGCACCTATGCTAGTTCTACTCACTCTTTCTGAATGGATTCTGATCTCATCTCTCATACAACTTGTCCTTTTTGTTGCTACCCATTTGTCTTCCTACCTAGAATGCAAGCTGAGTGAGGATAGACTCTGCTTCTCCTTTTCACCGTTATTATGAATCCAGCATTAACATAATGACTGCCACATAACAATATCCAAAAATCTGGGGTGGATAAACACATGGCCAAACTCCTCTATAATTTGGCCTCCGCCTCCTATTTTACTGCCGATAGTCACCAGTTCCAGCTGCGCACACAAACCACATCTTTTTTTCCAAGTCCTCTTGCTGTTAGACCTTTCACGTTCTTTCTTCTCCTTTTCTGCTATCCACCATCTGCCTTTTTTCTACTTGCATGCATGCATGTGTGCTGAGTTGCTTCAGTTGTGTCCAACTCTTGGCGACCCTATAGACTGTAGCCCACCAGGCTCCTCTGTCCATGGGGTTCTCCAGGCAAGAATATTAGAGTGGGTTGCCATGCCCTCCTCCAGGAGTTCTTCCCACCCCATGGATCGAACCCATGCAGGAGAACCTGCATCTCCTGCATTGGCAGGCAGGCTCTTTATCACTAGCACCACCTGGGAAGCCCTTTTCCTTACTCATCCCATTGCAATTCTTTTTACCCTTATGTCTCACCTTAGATGTCACCTCCTCCAGAAAGCCTTCCCTAATTCCCCAAGTACAGATTCAGTTCAGTTCCATTCAGTTCAGTCGCTCAGTCGTATCCGACTCTTTACAACCCTATGAATCGCAGCACACCAGGCCTCCCTGTCCATCACCAACTCCCAGAGTTCACCCAAACTGCATCAAGTCGGTGATGCCATCTAGCCATCTCATCCTCTGTCATCCCCTTCTCCTGCCCCTAACCCCTCCCAGCATCGAGTCTTTTCCAGTGAGTCAACTCTTCACATGAGATAGCCAAAGTATTGGAGTTTCAGCCTCAGCATCAGTCCTTCCAATGAACACCCAGGACTGGTCTCCTTTAGGATGGACTGGTTGGATCTCCTTGCAGTCCAAGGGACTCTCAAGAATCTTCTCCAACACCACAGTTCAAAAGCATCAATTCTTCGGCACTCAGCTTTCTTCACAGTCCAACTCTCACATCCATACATGACCACTGGAAAAATCATAGCCTTGACTAGATGGCCCTTTGTTGGCAAAGTAATATCTCTGCTTTTTAATATGCTATCTAGGTTGGTCATAAAGATTAGCCTTCCCTAAATCCCCAAGTAGATTTGGCTCTACCCTTGTATATCCTTGTCAGAGCACTGATTAATTTCTATTGTAATTGTTTCCTCATTTGTCTCTAAGAAGATAAGTTCCTCATCTGTTCACCACTATCTCACTAGAGCCTAAGTGTTTGGTGCTGGGCAGAAGCTTGTTAAAGGAGGAAACGTGGAAGACTTCACAAAGAAGTTCACAAAGAAGCTGTCAGTTAAGCTGAAAAGTCATATTGGATGAGATATGATAAGTTAGTTGTGGGTTGACAGGAGGTGATATGTTCCTTATAGGCAATTATCAATTGATCACTTGTAGGAAATGTCTAGGGTTGTTGCAAAAAAAAGTAAGTGGCAGAAAATGAGATCTGAAAGATATAGACTTTAAAAGACTTTGAGAGATATAGACTACTGTGCATATACCCAGGACTTCCCTTGTGACTCAAATGGTAAAGCGTCTGCCTACAATGCAGGAGACCGGGTTCAATCCCTGGGTTGGGAAGATACTCTGGAGAAAGAAATGGCAACCCACTCCAGTATTCTTGCCTGGAAAATCCCATGGATGGAGGAGCATGGTAGGCTACAGTCCATGGGGTCGCAAAGAGTCAGACACGACTGAGTGAGTTCACTTGATCTTGGTGCATATACCATATCAAGGAGTTAATGTCACTCTGTATGCACTGAACATCTACTGAAGGACTTTAGGAACAGTTGTGCATGATGAGTTATGCACTTAAGTATGTGCCTCTGAGGAAAGTATTAGGAATGAACTGACTTTGACAATACTGAACTGACTTTGACAATACTAAAGCCAAGAGAAAAAATGACAAGTCTATTTCAATAGACCAGGCAAGAAAAGAAGGCTGAATGAAAAATAGTTACAGAGGGGCTATAGAGAGTAGAAATTATCTGAGACATATCAGAATAGAGGGGGCTTCCCTGGTGGCTCAGAGGTTAAAGCGTCTGCCTGCAATGTGGGAGACCCGGGTTCGATCCCTGGGTTGGGAAGATCCCCTGGAGAAGGAAATGGCAACCCACTCCTGTACTCTTGCCTGGAGAATCCCATGGAGGGAGGAGCCTGGTAGGCTACAGTCCATGGGGTCGCAAAGAGTCAGACACGACTGAGCGACAAACTACAACTATCAGAATAGAGAAGATAAAGCCTGATGACAGGTTCCCCAGGAGGCCTGGGGAACAGATTTCAGTACTCTTGCAAATGTTTTATGTCATCTTTAAGGTAACTAAAATCTCCCTTTAAATTACTTCTGGGGATGAAGGTTTATATGCAAGCCTCTCCTTCCAAGAACCTAGGAAATCCACGAAAGGAGTCTCAAAAGAAGGATCAATATATTCAGTAATGGTTGGAAAGAAGGAAACAGTTGGTAGATTAGACAATTATTCGGGATTTAATACAGCACTGATGACTGGGTTATTTCAACACCCCGAGCTCCCACGCAGGGATTCTATTGCTCTTCCCAGTTACCAACCTCTCTCTCTCCTTCCTTTCACTCTATATCATGGGCTTTTTAGTTTATCTTTTCTGATGCTTATCCAAGGCTGGGCCTCTCCTTGGTATCCAGTGTCTTAGGGTTACTGGGTACTGATTTTATCTTTGCTGTGTCTTTCAACTCCTCCTTCTGTATGATGTAGTTTTGTCTGGTGTGCACTCTCTCACACATTCACGCATGTGTATGTACATAGTTATAGGCCACAATTAAAATACTTCTAGGAAGGAATATGATGCAAGTGAAGACCTTAACAAGTGTGATCTCAGAGAGTTCCATCATCTCTCTAGGCCTCAGGTAAGAAATAAAGATCATCACAGGCCCTACTGCATTGGATTGTGAGAATGAAATGAGATAATGAAAGAAAACATCTAACTTGGTATATGGGACACAGAATTCAGTAGATGGAAAACAATGTCACCTGGCTTCTCCATCCCAACGCAACAGGTTTCTTAGAGGCATGTGACACAGACCAACACTGTTTATTCCCAAGGAACTGCCAAGAGCAGAGGTCAGCTCACTTTTTCTATTGAAGGGCCAGACGGTACAATTTTCAGCTCTTGGGCCATATCATCTTTGCTGAAGCTACTTATCTCTGCTGCTGCAGCACAAAAGCAGTCATAGACAACAAGCGAACAACGAGCATGACCATGGTCCAATAAAGCTTCTTAAAGACAGGCAAATCTGGCCTGCAGGTGCTGGTTTTCTGACTTCTGACCTGGAATGGCTCGCTCATTGGAATGAATGAGGTTGGTGGGAATGGCAGGTGTTCTGAGACTTAACCTAATATCCCTGCTTCCAATGCAAATAGTTTTCCTCTTCTCCTATACCTGGTGAAATTGACCTCATTCTTCACGGCTTACTTAAGCATTAGCTCTTCTGTAAGGCTTTTGTTGACTTTGCTCCCCAGAAAGATTAGGAAATAGGAAGACAACCAGATAAGAAATAGATTTATCAAAACCAAAGGAGAAAACAGTTGCCAAGCATGTAACAGATGCTTAATGATGTCTGGCTTATATTGACTGATTTCCAAAGCATCTTCATTAAACTTGGATTTAAATTCAAGCCTCCAAATATTTATTGAACAATTTTTTTCTGCAAGACAATACACTGATTTCCAGTAATACAAATTAATGCCAGACAGGCTGGGGGTCTGTCTGAATATCATATGAGTTGATTACATTTTAAAATTTAAAAGGATGTTTCCAATCATCAAAATGTTTGTATTTGATCTTCCAATGCTAAGTTTTCTTACCGCCTGTTTTCTCTCTGCCCATGATTACATCAGGATAAATTCTATCTACTTTCCTTAGATGAGGGAAAAAGAACTTTAAAACTTCAAATGCATCAGATACTGTTTCATTCATATCCGAAGCATTCACTTTCTTCTCAACTGGAAAAGAGAAAAGATAGAGTTTTTGAGTTCACAACTACAGGGATTCTTCTCTTTCCAGTACAATTTTTTAACATAGTAGTTAATAAGTTAATTCACGATTAATTTAGTATTCATAGGACACATACTATTAACTGTGAATTAACAACATCGTAAGGCTATAAAATATAGGTCAAAGATTATTGATTCATGTTTATTTTAAAGTGAAAGTGTTAGTCACTCAGTCATGTCTGACTCTTTGTGACCCCATGGACTGCAGCTCACCAGGCTCCTCTATCCATGGAATTCTCCAGGCAAGAATACTGGAGTGGGTTGCCATCCCCTTCTCCAGGGGCTTTTCCCAACCCAGAGATCAAACCCAGGTCTCCTGCATTACAGGAGGATTCTTTACCATCTGAGCCACCAGGGAAGCCCATTTATTTTCAAGGTATTTAATGTAAATCTAACACTATGAGTGACACAACCAGAGACTAACAGAACAGACGGTTGCAAACGAAGGAAGCAGAACTGAAACATGCTCTAACTGGCCTGCTCTACCACTTTAACATCACATCATTAAAGCCTGTCTTTTTATAACTTTATTTTCAAGCCTCTCAACATTCAATGACTCCACTCATTCAAATTTGCTCCCATCGTTCTGAAAAAGAAGAACAAAGTTGAAGGACGTACACTACCCAATTTAATTCATAATACATAACGCAGTAATCAAGGCAGTGGAGTACTACAGAACAAACAGATACACAGACCTGTGGAACCACAGAGATACAGACATAGATCCACACAAATATGGCCAGCTGATTTTTGAAGAAGATGCAAAGGTAATTGCAGAAAGAAAAACCTTTTTGATATATGGTGCTAAAACACTTAGGCATTCACATGAAAAAGACTGAACCTTGCATTTCTCTAATAATAGTGATGTTGAGCATCTTTCCATGTGCTTCTTGGACAGCTGTACATCTCTTTTGGAGAGATGTCTATTTGGTCTTCCACCCATGTGTAAAATAGACACCTAGGGGGAAGCTGCTGTATAGCACAGGAAGCTCAGCTTGGTGCTCTGTGATGACCTCAATGGGTGGGAGGAAAGGAGGGAGAGAGGTCCAAGGGGAAGGGGATACATGTATACATATAGCTGATTCACTTTGTTATACAACTGAAACTAACACAACTTTGTAAAGCAATTATACTCCAATAATAAAAACTGTGGTGTTTGAATGTGGTGTTGGAGAAGACTCTTACGAGTCCCTTGGACTGCAAGGAGATCCAACCAGTATATCCTAAAAGAAATCAGTCCTGAACATTCATTGGAAGGACTGACGTTGAAGCTGAAACTCCAATACTTTGGCCACCTGATACAAAGAGCTGACTCATTTGAAAAGACCCTCATGCTGGGAAAGATTGAAAGTGGGAGGAGATGGGGAAGACAGAGGATGAGATGGTTGGATGGCATCACCAACTCAATGGACATGAGTTTGAATAAACTCCAGGAGTTGGTGATGGACAGGGAGGCCTGGTGTGCTGTGGTTCATGGAGTCGCAAAGACTCAGAAATGACTGAGCGAAAGAACTGAACTAAATAAAAACCGAACCTTTACCTATACTTCATGCCATTTATAGAAATAAACTCAAAAGTTTCATAGACCTAACTGTAAAATCTAAAATGATAAATTAAAAAAAAAAGAAAATCTTTATGACCCTGAGTTAGATAAAGAGTTCTTAGATACAACATCAAAGGCATAACACATAAAAAGGAAAACTCGACTTCATCAAAATTAAAAATGTTTGCTTTCTGAAGGACACCGCAAACAAAATAAGACAAATCACAGCCTGGGAGAAAATATTTCCAAATCACACATCCATGATATATGTATCCAGGATATGTACAACTCTCAAAACTCAACAGTTCAGTTCAGTCACTCAGTTCAGTTCAGTCACTCAGTCGTGTCCGACTTTGCGACTCCACGAATCACAGCACGCCAGGCCTCCCTGTCCATCACCGACTCCTGGGGTTCACTCAGACATGTCCATTGAGTCCGTGATGCCATCCAGCCATCTCATCCTCGGTCATCCCCTTCTCCTCCTGCCCCCAATCCCTCCCAGCATCAGAGTCTTTCCCAATGAGTCAACTCTTTGCATGAGGTGGCCAAAGTACTGGAGTTTCAGCTTTAGCATCATTTCTTCCAAAGAAATCCCAGGACTGATCTCCTTCAGAATGGACTGGTTGGATCTCCTTGCAGTCCATGGGACTCTCAAGAGTCTTCTCCAACATCACAGTTCAGAAGCATCAATTCTTCAGCGCTCAGCTTTCTTCACAGTCCAACTCTCACATCCATACATGACCACTGGAAAAACCATAGCCTTGACTAGACGGACCTTTGTTGGCAAAGCAATGTCTCTGCTTTTGAATATGCTATCTAGGTTGGTCATAACTTTTCTTCCAAGGAGTAAGCGTCTTTTAATTTCATGGGTGCAACCACCATCTGCAGTGATTCTGGAGCCCCCCAAAATAAAGTCTGACACTGTTTCCACTGTTTCCTCATCTATTTGCCATGAAGTGATGGGACCAGATGCCATGATCTTCATTTTCTGAATGTTGAGCTTTAAGCCAACTTTTTCACTCTCCTCTTTCACTTTCATCAAGAGGCTCTTAAGTTCCTCTTCACTTTCTGCCATAAGGATGGTGTCATCTGCATATCTGAGGTTATTGATACTTCTCCCAGCAATCTTGATTCCAGCTTGTGCTTCTTCCAGCCTAGCGTTTCTCATGATGCACTCTGCATAGAGGTTAAATAAGCAGGGTGACAATATACAGTCTTGACGTACTCCTTTTCTTATCTGGAACCAGTCTGTTGTTCCAGGTCCAGTTCTGACCTGCATATTGGTTTCTCAAGAGGCAGGTCAGGTGCTCTGGTATTCCCATTTCTTTCAGAATTTTCCAGTGTATTGTGATCCACACAGTCAAAGGCTTTGGCATAGTCAATAAAGCAGAAGTAGATGTTTTTCTGGAATTCTCTTGCTTTTTCCATGACCCAGCGGATGTTGGCAATTTGGTCTCTGTTTCCTCTGCCTTTTCTAAAACCAGCTTGAACATCAGGAAGTTCACGGTTCACGTATTGCTGAAGCCTGGCTTGGAGAATTTTGAGCATTACTTTACTAGCGTGTGAGATGAGTGCAATTGTGCGGTAGTTTGAGCATTCTTTGGCATTGCCTTTCTTTAGGATTGGAATGAAAACTGACCTTTTCCAGTCCTGTGGCCACTGCTGAGTTTTCCAAATTTGCTGGCATATTGAGTGTAGCACTTTCACAGCATCATCTTTCAGGATTTGAAATAGCTCAACTGGAATTCTATCACCTCCACTAACTTTGCTCATAGTGATGCTTTCTAAGGCCCACTTGACTCCACATTCCAGGATGTCTGGCTCTAGGTGAGTGATCATGATTATCTTGGTTATGAAGATCTTTTTTGTAGAGTTCTGTGTATTCTTGCCACCTCTTCTTAATATCTTCTGCTTCTGTTAGGTCCATACCATTTCTGTCCTTTATCAAGCCCATCTTTGTATAACATGTTCCCTTGGTATCTCTAATTTTCTTGAAGAGATCTCTAGTCTTTCCCATTCAGTCACTCAGTTGTGTCCTATTCTTTGTGACCCCACGGACTGCAGCACATCAGGCTTCCCTTTCCATCACCAACTCCCAGAGCTTGCTCAAAGTCATGTCCATCAAATGGGTGATGCCATCCAACTATCTCATCCCCTGTCATCCCCTTCTCCTCTTGACTTCAGTCTCTCCCAGAATCAGGGTCTTTTCCAACGAGTCAGTTCTTCACATCAGGTGGCCAAAGTTTTGGAGCTTCAGCTTCAACATCAGTTCTTCCAATGAATATTCAGGACTGATTTCATCTAGGATTGACTGTTTTGATCTTCTTTCTGTCCAAGGGACTCTCAAGAGTCTTCTCCAACACCATACAGTTCAAAAGCATCAACTCTTGATGCTTTCTTTATAGTCCAACTCTCACATTCATACATAACTACTGGAAAAACCATAGCTTTGACTATATGGATCTTTATTGGCAAAGTAATGTCTCTGCTTTTTAATATTCAAAACTCAGCAACAAGAAAAAACCACTCAATTAGAAATGTGTAAAATATCTGAACAGGCATCTCATCAAAGAAGATATATGGAGGGCCAAGGAGCACATAAAAAAAGTTCAACATCATTAGTCACCAGAGAAATACACCTTAAAACTATAAGAAGCCATGACACCAGAAAGGCTATAATTAACTGGAGTGACTGTGACTCTCATACATTGATCCAAAATGGCACAACCACTCTGAAAAACATCTTGGCAGTTTCTTATAATGTTAAACATCCACCTCTCATATGCCCATCAATCCTAGATATTAATCCTAAAGAAAGGAAAATTCTCTTCATACAAAAAAACCTGTACATGAATGCTTATGGCAACAGGTAGTTGTAATCACCAAAAAACAAACAAATAAATCTGAAAAACAATCCAAACGTGTCTTAATTGGTGAAACAAACTCTCCACTGCACATCCATACAGTGGAATGCTACTAAGCAACAAAAAGGCAACAATCGGTCACATAACAACTTGGATGAATCTATGCTAAGTGAATAGCACCCCACTCCAGTACTCTTGCCTGGAAAATCCCATGGACGGAGGAGCCTGGTAGGCTGCAGTCCATGGGGTCACTACTAGTCGGACACAACTGAGCAACTTCACTGGAGAAGGAAATGGCAACCCACTGCAGTGTTCTTGCCTGGAGAATGCCAGGGACGGGGGAGCCTGGTGGGCTGCCGTCTATGGGGTCGCACAGAGTCGGACACAACTGGAGCGACTTAGCACCAGCAGCAGCATGCTAAGTGAAAGAGTCCATAAAGGTTATACACTGTGTGATTCCATTTGTATGGCACTCTGGAAAATGGAAAACTATGAAGAACTGATCAGTGGCTGCCAGGGGCTGAGTTCAGGGGAGGTACTGGATTACAGAAGGGGAAGCAGGAGGCAGAATTTTTCATCCTGAAGAAATGGAGAGCCACTGAAAGTTGATTTACAGAACAGTGTAGCCTTCACTTTGGCTAACGGGAGCATAAACAGGTGGGGACAAGACGGGAGAGGGAAAGAGGGAAAAAAGAAGTATGTTAGCAGTCATTCAGATGAAGCATGAAAGTAACCTGGTTAGGGTAGTAGAGAAGGTGACAGAAAAATGTGGATAGATTTGTGAGATACACAGGATTATGAATCAATAGGACTGCTTACTGACAGTCATGGGAGAAGTATGCTAGAGGAAGGGGAAGGATTCAGAGAGGATGTGCAGGTTGCTGGCTGCTTATGTCAGATGTATCACAAATGGCACCGTCCACAGAGACAGAAAACAGAAGAGGACCATTTTCGAGGTACAGGTGAGAGGAGAGGGAATTTATCAGTGATGTTTCTTACTGTACTTTTGCATATTTCATACTAAAAGAATGAGTACTGATTTAGTTATATCTACTGGAAAGAAATGCCCTAAAATCAGAAAGCATAAAATCTAAATTTCCAAACACAAAATATTACACAACAAACCACCATACACAAAACAAAAACAATGCAAACCTGCGTTTTGTGCATCACGTTCTTTCTCTGTAATGTCACGCTTCATCTCCTTGAAGGCATTAAGCAACTCTTGGCGATTCCTTTCTGTTTTGTTTTTTAAGCGTAGTATACTTGCCTTAAACTCCGAAATATGGTTTCTACAATTAGTTAATTGATTACCTACAAAGAAAACATGTAGATATTTATACATGTAGCAATATCATATAATTTTCTATAATGTATGGGCTTCCTAGGAAGCGCCAGTGGTAAAGAACCCACCTGCCAATGCAGGAGACATAAGAGACACAGTTTCAATCCTAGGCAATATCATACAATCTTCTATAACAAAATGTAAAGTATATACTTCATTACGGTTATATATAACACTACACTTATATGTATGTGTGTGTGTATATAGTGCATGGAGAAAGAAATGGCAACCCACCCCAGTGTTCTTGTGGAGAACTCATGGACAGAGGAGCCCGGCAGGCTTCCTGGAATCACAAAAGAGCCAAACACGACTTAACTACTGAACAGTAACAACATATATAGTGCTATGCTGTGCGTAGTCGCTCAGTCGTGTCTGACTCCTGTGACCCCATGAACTGTAGCCCGCCAGGCTCCTCTGTCCATGGGGTTCTCCAGGCAAGAATACTAGAGTGGGTTGCCATGCCCTCCTGCAAGGGATCTTCCCAACCCAGGGATCAAACCCAAGTCTCCTGCAATGCAGGTGGATGCTTTACCAGCTGAGTTACCAGGAAAGCCCATATAGTGCTATATACATATAATATATATGCACATGTATACATAAAAAAAGAATGAAGTGTTAAAAATGGTAATATCTAGAAGGTGAGATTATCAATAGCTTTTGCTTTATTTTGTGCTTTTCTGTATTTTCCAAATTTTCCATTTTGTGCATGTATTAGATTTGAACTTAGAGGGAAAAGCAAGTGAAGGCAAAAAATTCACTTATAGGAATTTTTCTGAAGAAAATGACCAGAAATATGTACACAGATTTGGCTCTAAGGATGTTCAACATAAGCAGCATTATTTATCACCATGAGAAAACGGAAAACAACCATAATGCCCAGGGATGGAAGTATCCTAAATAAATTATAGAATACCTTTTAAGAGTTCTGGTGGCTCTCAGGGCTGAATATTTGTGTCATGCTGGGCAAGCTACTTAATTTCTGTTAGCCTTTGTTCCTTCAGGTGCAAATTATAATTTCCATTTAGCAAAGAAAGTACATTAATATAGTAAAAAAAAAAGTGTACAAGTTTATATTTTGTTAATATATAATCTTTGGTTTGTTGAATCACTTTTTATTTCCTATTTTCACAAAATTCTTTTGTTCTTAAAAGCATTTTCATTGTGTCTATAATCAGAAAAAAATTAAGAAATAAAAAATTAAACACCTTTTATTTGTCAAGTACTCTTTGTCCATGGAAATACAAAATAGAGATGGTCAGTTCCAGCTTTCAGGAAGTTTATAGGCTGATTGATAGAACTAAATTAGTGACAGAAATCAATGTGCTATTTCTGATATTATAGACTCTTTTCTCCTTAGGTTTTAACTAACTAAGCACATACTTTGATCATATCAATTCCAAACAGGGACTATGAGCTTTATTTGCAGCTCTGACAATGGGATACTGCACAACGCACTGGGATGTCCTATTTGCCTACCCAAGTTACCCCTACTCTCACCTCATTATTGAAAGAGGAGGTAGATAACAGTCAGGCCACATCCACAAAGGGGATGACTTGCTGCATGTGCTTACTACTCAGGAGCAAAGAGTAAAGAGGAAGCCCATTCCTTCTTTCACACAGTTATTATAAGAGGACAAGCCAGAGATGGCCCAAGTTGGCTTTTTAAGGAAGCAATTCTGCCACGTTGT
The DNA here is from genome assembly GCA_006410935.1 of Redunca redunca. NCBI lineage: Eukaryota > Metazoa > Chordata > Mammalia > Artiodactyla > Bovidae > Redunca > Redunca redunca. The sequence continues at coordinate 102,965 of SJYQ01095401.1, forward strand.
TAATCTGGCCCACTGATGCTAGGTCTGAACAATCTCACCATTCAGAAGAACCCTCAGTCTTCTGAGAAATGTAATGAGCTGCTGGGCGAAGTTCCAAGGGTTCCCTTTCAAATGCCCTCTCTAGGAGGGTGAAATGAAAGATATCCCCTTAAGGAAATATGGGCAGAGAACAAGTTCAACTCCTGGCATGCAATGACAATAGTATGCACAGAGGAGAGCAATGAGATGGTTAGGGTGGGAGAGGAGAGCAGGCTGGGGAAGGATTCTGAAGGATGAGATCGCTCACAGACTCTTGAAGGAGCTCACGTTTTTAGACAGTCAAGGAAACAGGGAAAGGTACTCTGTTGGAAAGCAGTGTGAAAAGGCAATGAGGCATTCAAAAATACAGTCTCTACAAACCCAGAAGCTGTTCATTATTTCAGGACAACACAAGGAAAATGCATAGTGAAGGTAAAAAAGGATTTCATTATACTGGTCTTTTTGATAAGCTATGATAAGGAGCTTGAACTTTTTCCTATGAACCAGTGTTTCTCAAACCTTTCTTCTATAAAACCTCTAGAGGACTTCCCTGGTGGTCCAGTGGTTAAGACTCCAAGTTTCTAATACAAGGGGCATGGGTTTGATCCCCAGTCAGAGAACTAAGATCCCACATGCCATGCAACATAGCCAAAAATATATATATTTTTAAAAATAAATAAAACACCTCTAATGGCAGTGAATTTGAAGAAAAGGGACACAGGTGGAGGTATAACTTGAAATGCCCACAACATTCATGAAATTTCTGTAACGTTTCTTTAAAATGTGGGCAAATTTTTAGCCCATTCCACAGCACATTTTGTTTTAATATAAAGATAATGAAATCACTCTCTTTTTTTGGGGGGGGGTGACTTTATATATCTTAGAACACCACTACTGACTATCAGGAGAACAACTATCTCAATTGTGAACCATCACTGAAGACTATCAGGTAATCACCACCTAATAGTTTTAGAAAGATCATTCTGATGACCAAAGCAAAACTAATGCCAGAGAAACTATCAGTTAGGAACCTATAGTGATATTAGTTTCAAGTGAGAGATGATAAAGAATAAATCAGGGCACAAAGGGAGAAGGAAATGACAACCCACTCCAGTACTTTTGCCTGGAAAATCCCATGGATGGAGGAGCCTGGTAGGCTGCAGTGCATGGGTCTCTTAAGAGTCAGACACGACTGAGCGACTTCAATTTCACTTTTCCCTTTCATGCATTGGAGAAGGAAATGGCAACCCACTCCAGTGTTCTTGCCTGGAGAATCCCAGGGACGGGGGAGCCTGGTGGGCTGCCGTCTATGGGGTCGCACAGAGTCGGACACGACTGAAGCGACTTAGCAGCAGCAGCAGAGCACAAAGGATTAGGAAGTAGGAGATGGATATGAGAAATATCTGAGAACTTTTATTGCAAAGACTTAACTGATAGAGGGCTTCCCTGATAGCTCAGTTGGTAAAGAATCCGCCTGCAATACAGGAGACCCTGGTTCAATTTCTGGGTTGGGAAGATCCACTGGAGAAGGGAAAGGCTATCCACTCCAGTATTCTTGGGCTTCCCTTGTGGCTCAGTTGATAAAGAATCCGCCTGCAATGTGGAAGACCTGGGTTCGATCCCTGGGTTGGGAAGATCCCCTGGAGAAGGGAACAGCTACCCACTCCAGTATTCTGGCCTGGAGAATTCCATGGACTGTACAGTCAGTCCATGGGGTCGCAAAGAGTCAACACAACTAAGCGACTTTCACTTTCACCTGATAGAGAGGAGAATAGAATCCCTCTGAGGATTCCAACCTGACCCTAGATTTCTAACCTGGTATTCAATCTGCATTGGGAAACAGGAAAAGTAGCGAGGCCAGAGGTAGTCGTGATGCTCCTGAGGCATCCAAATGTGTGGCAAACACATGGCGCAGAGAGCATGAGGGCACCAAGTGGTATCCAGTCTTGGCCACTTTGCTGAAATATGGAAACATCTTCTCAGAGAAGCAATACATAGGTTGGCATTTTAGAAAAAGACACAGAAAAGAAAAATCCCATTGTAATTTCACTGCTTAAAGAGAACCACCATATGTGTTTAGCTTTACATAGCTCTGGACTTGTGCTTACTTTTTCCCCTTCGCTTCAGTGTAAAAATGTCAAAAACAATCATACAGGGGAAAAATGCAATAAGTTAGTGGCTCATTTTACGCTGAAAAAGGCTTATGTGTTCATCATATCTATGATACAAATTCTTTATGTTATATAGTCAAGTATCAAAATGTGTAAGAAAACTATTAGAAACACAAGAATATGGGGAAAATTTATATTTTAATTACCAAGGAAAGCACAGAAATTGGCTGTCAGTTGAGGTGGAATAAAAGAGAATTCATCCCTTGGAAGACAATAAATTCTAGAGCAATTTTTTTAAATTAAGGCAAAATACAAAGGTATAAAATTAATGGTGATATATCTGGACTGAAACATTTAATATTTTTTCACTTGTCTGCCTTTTATAAACAAGAATATACCTATATGTAGCCTGTGGCAAAGGTTGGGTAATGCCATTTCCCTGCTCCAAACCCTTCAGAGATTTCTCATCACACTCAAAGAGCCAAAACCTTCACCAGGTCGGAGCCTTACATGTCAGACCTTGGCTCCCTCTCCGGCCTCAGTCCCATCCCTCCCACCTGATTCTGAGGAGCAGCTCCAGACGTACTAATCTTCATGCTGTTCCTTCTGCAAACCACTCTCCCCGCCTTCCACTTTGACTCCTGCAAATTTTCTCAGCTCATCTGCAGATACTGAGTGGCCAGAACTCCCTAATTTCATTCCGTTTTCTGCTAAAATTCTGCCTCCTCTGAGAAGCTTACCCTAACACCCTTCATGAAATAGCACATCCCTTTCTCCCCTTGTCCTTTTTTTCTCCCCTCAAATCACTTGTCATTGACTTCCTAGTACTGTTTATTATTCCTATTACTGTTATTATTCACTGTTTTTATGTCTCTCTCTAGAGCTCTATAGAATGAAAGCTTGAAAATTGCAAGAACTTTGGATTTTTTAAGTATTAAATTCTCTATGCCTGAAACAGTGACTGCCACATAGCACTTCCACAAATACATGCTGAATGAATGAATGAACAAATTAATGTATAAATGGACTGACCAGCATAGGAACTAATTTCAGTGACTCTCAAAGTAAATCTAAAAGTTCTCTGGGGGGACTGATGCTGAAGCTGAAACTCCAATATTTTGGCCACCTGATGCGAAGAGTTGACTTATTGGAAAAGACCCTGATGCTGGGAGGGATTGGGGGCAGGAGGAAAAGGAGACGACCAAGGATGAGATGGCTGGATGGCATCACCAACTCAATGGACATGAGTTTGAGTAAACTCCAGGAGTTGGTGATGAACAGGGAGGCCTGGCGTGCTGTGATTCATGGGGTCGCAAAGAGTCGGACACCACTGAGTGACTGAACTGAACTGAAAAGTGAATCATGCTTTGATCAAAAAAACTGCCACTACCCAGATAAATCTTGAATATTCATACAGTGGATACTATTTGAGGATGCTTAAACTGTTTAGATGGATGTGGGTTTAACCAGGATAATCCTGTCATTGGGATTCCCAGGGTAATATACTCTTTGCAAAATAGATACTGTGTTTGGAGTCATGGATGATGCAACATATCTATACTTCCACAATATAAGTCAGTCCTTGAGGGATTAATTTGGTAAACAAAAGAGCTTTCTCCAGAGGAAAGAGTAGTTTTAGAAACAACCATACAGAAATATTAAAGGATATAATCTCCACTCTTAGATCTGCTCCTTGTATATTCTTACCTGATAATTCAACTCATCAATGTTCTATTTAAAATATTTATGTTATTGCATATTCAGTTAAATATTTAGAGGAAGAACCATTACAAAATTACTTTGCAAAAGTTTGAATAATTTGATGTTTTGAGTTAACTGAGGTGAAATGGTGAAAACAAACATCAGTCCCTGCGTACATTGGGCAAAAGCGACTTCACCCATAAGAAGGGTCCAGGTAAGATCCTTTGCACCACTGACTTTGCTTCTCACAGCAGAGGTACAGCACAGGTCCAAGGCACTGCTCCCCAAGAACAGTAAAATGCAAGTCACATTTGTAATTTAAAACTTTCTAGTAGCCACATTGAAGAAAATTAAAAAGAAAAAAGTTTTATAAATAGGATAGAAAATGTAATCCAATATATCTAAAATATTTCTCAACTTGTAATCAACACAAAAGTATTGACAATTAATGGAACAGTTTTGCTTTCTTTTTGTGCTCAGTATTCTAAATCCTGTGCATATTTTATACTTTTACAATACACCTTAATTCAGATGCTAAATTTTGATAGTTACAGTAAATGCAGTCTTAACAACAAAAGTTTGCTTACTTGAGAAAGAATTTGCACTGTTTCTGTTACTAAATTTAAATTGTTGTTCAGTCACTAAGTCGTGTCTGACTCTTTGCCACCCCATGAACTGCAGCATGCCAGGCTCCTCTGTCCTCCACTGTCTCCTGAAATTTTTGTTCAAACTCATGTCCTTTGAGTCAGTGATGCTATCTAATCTTCTCATCTTCTGCCACTCTCTTCTCTTTTCACCTTCAATCTTTCTCAGCATCAGAGGCTCTTCACATTAGGTGACCAAAGTGTTGGAGCTGCAGCTTCAGCATCAGTCCTTCCAATGGACATTCAGGGTTGATTTCCTATAGGATTGACTGGTTTGATCTTGTTGCAGTCCAAGGGACTCTCAAGAGTATTCTTCAGCACAATTTGAAAGCATCAATTCTTTGGTGCTATATACAGTCCAAGGAATTCTCCAAGCCAGAATACTGGAGTGGATAGCCTTTCCATTCCATTCTCCAGGGGATTTTCCCAACCCAGAGATCAAACTGGGGTCTCCTGCATTGCAGGCGGATTCTTTATCAGCTGAGTCACCAGGGAGCCCTATCTTAATATAGGAAGTCTGATTCGATATAGCCACGATCTGACTTTTCCACCTTATTTCACTCACCAAACATTTCCAGTAATGAGAAGCAAGCTGATATAGTCATACTTTCTTCCATTTAATACTTACCATGTGCCATTCACTGCTATGTGATAGGTAAATAAACACAGATAAAGCCAGGTTCCTGCCCTAAATAACTGACAATCAGGGTGCTATGGTTGGGGAAAAGAGCATATATTTAAACAACTAATTATAAATTGTTAAAATGGAATTATCATTTAGTGCTACAGGCAAAGGAAGGCAAGAATGATTTTTTTTTTAATTAATTCTTAAGGAGGACTGAAGAGTGGGAGAGGGAAGTGGAAAAAGTTTCAGAGAAGAGGGAATATTAGAAACTTTGAAGAATGTATTTAATTTTGCATATAGCAAAGAGAGGGAAGAAAGTAAAGAGGAACTAAAAAGCCTCTTGATGAAAGTGAAAGAGGAGAGTGAAAAAGTTGGCTTAAAGCTCAACAGTCAGAAAACGAAGATCATGGCATTTGGTCCCATCACTTCATGGCAAATAGATAGGCAAACAGTGGAAACAGTGTGAGACTTTATTTTGGGGGGCTCCAAAATCACTGCAGATGGTGATTGCAGCCATGAAATTAAAAGACACTTACTCCTTGGAAGGAAAGTTATGACCAACCTAGATAGGATATTCAAAAGCAGAGACATTACTTTGCCAACAAAGGTCCGTCTAGTCAAGGCTATGGTTTTTCCAGTGGTCATGTATGGATGTGAGAGTTGGACTGTGAAGAAAGCTGAGCACCGAAGAATTGATGTTTTGAACTGTGGTGTTGGAGAAGACTCTTGAGAGTCCCATGGACTGCAAGGAGATCCAACCAGTCCATTCTGAAGGAGATCAGTCCTGGGCTTTCTTTGGAAGGAATGATGCTAAAGCTGAAACTCCAGAACTTTGGCCACCTCATGCGAAGAGTTGACTCATTGGAAAAGACTCTGATGCTGGGAGGGGTTGGGGGCAGGAGGAGAAGGGGACGACAGAGGATGAGATGGCTGGATGGCATCACCTACTCAATGGACGTGAGTTTGAGTGAACTTTGGGAGTTGGTCATGGACAGGGAGGCCTGGTGTGCCGCAGTTCATGGGATCACAAAGAATCGGACACGACTGAGTGACTGAACTGAACTGAACTGAAGAGAGGGAAGGGTATTCTAGACTAAGAAAACAACATAAATACGTAAGTATAAAATAGTATATGAGTAGTGAGGGAAAAGCAAGTGATTCAGTCAGTAAGGAAAAGGAGAAACAGCATTAAGTTCAAGTATTGGTCCATTTTAAGCTTATCATTCACTTATTTATATACCCATTGTGGTTCCAAAGAAAGAATATTTGAGGTAGTTAAAGTGGTAAATACATTTCAGATTACACCCCTCCATGTATGCTTTGCAATAATCAAATTATACTATGTACCATGCTCTTTAAACTCCCTATGAGTGGTTCCTCTATGCCCTAGTTTTATGGGGAAATATTTTAACATTACAAAGAGTATTGATGACCTAAAACAAATAGATTGCTGGTTAAAAAAAAAAAAATAGATATCAGCAGAGAATTGCAATTCTGAATCCACAACCATGGTGAGCCATATGCCAAGTCTCTCCATAGCAAAGGAAGAAGCACTCTTTAATCGAGAGGAAAAGGAAGTAGGGAGGGCTACAGTAAACAAAGAGTCCATGGCTTTTCACTGGCTGAGTCCTTGATGTTAAGGAAAAGGAGGCTTGGGGACCTTCCTGGTGGCTCAGTGGTGAAGAATCCACCTACCAGTGCAGGAGACATGGGTTCAGGCCCAAGTAAGGCAAATAAGCAACTCCAGATCCTCTTTCCTAGAAGTGTTTATTGGGTGATGCAGCCTCCTCAGGGGCCCCTGGCCATCTGCTAGCTACCTCCCATGCCTGTCATCCCTGACAATACTGGACCTGCTGCTGCTGCCTGAACCCCTACACTCCAGTGAGGGCTAGTAGTTTGGTAAAGGAACCACAAAAAGCAAAGTGACTACTACCTTTGTGCACCCTCTAATCTGGCACAAATGCCTCCCACTGGCAAGATGGAATGAGAACACAGCTGGCCAGGGCATCTAACAGACTACTGGTTTTGATCATGACAGAGAATTTACATGTGCATATAAAGACTGTCAGCAGATGGGAGTTTTAGAAAGCTCAGGAACAAAGCAAACTAAACAGCATATTATAAGGGACATGTATAAATTGATGAAAACTATATTCTAAAAAGCAAAGAAACAATAAGCACATAATTCAGGAGAGTAGTTAACATCAATGAGATGAAAGCCCCTATATCTATTATGTGCAGACATTTTTCAAGATTTTGAGAGGCACAGCAGTGAAGCAAACAGGTAGAAACAGGGAAAAAATTCCTCTCCTCATGGAACTTACATATTTATTGAACAAACCAATGAATTAGCAATAGTAGGAGTTTTCAAAAAGAAACTGAAAGGTTATCTACACATAAAAATTAATTTTAAAAGGGGAAGAATAAAGCACTAGGTAGTCACTATTTTTCTAATAAGTATTCCCAAAGTTTCATTGATAAGAACTATAACCATAAATCATGGTTTAAAGACAGAGGGACCATTTTTGGTGTTTTATAAAAATCACTATTTTGAACACTAAGTGAAGTCTGTGTTTTCTTCTGTTGATGTAAGAACATCTTATTATAGTGCTAGAATTGATTTCCTAATTATTTTACAGCCAGGTTCCATAGAGACACACACTTAGAAAATGAAAAAACTGTTTCCTCTGCTCTTAAGAGTGTGCATTCTCAAGAACAATGTCTCATTTTCTGAACTTGAACATACAAATTATGGGAATACTTATTAATAGACATTTTGAGGAATCAAACTTCATTTTCCTGGACAAAACTGGAAAAAAACATCCAAATGATTGTATGTATGTCAAAGTCTACCATTTCATTATAAGAATACTAACTGTGTTAAAATGCTTTCTGAGTTTACCAATTTAAATTATCTTCCAAAATTACTACAAAACAAGCTTTCTATTTTGCTTTCTAATTACCAGTAACTTTTTTTTGTTATGAAAGTGCTCATTGTTAACTGTTCTAAAATAAATAAAAACACATTGGGATAATGTTCTTTACAGGGAATGAAGAAGAAAAAAATGTATAAAATGACCGAAGATTAGTAGTATAAATCAAATTAATATACATTTCTGATTTTTCAAACAAATAGGATAAAATGTTGGTATTGCATGTACATAACAAAATTTACCGTTAGGAAACAAACAATATTTTAACTTTAGTGAGATTACATCAACATTAATTATAGGACTAAAGCCACTTCAAAACTTGAACCAGCACGTTACTACCAAGATTACTTAGTGTGCACCCTGAGTCATACATAAATATGTTTAATAAGAAGAATTAAAATTTAACCAAAAACAACCTAAGAATAATCTTGGAAGATGGAGTTAATATATAAAAATAATCTTGGAAGGCTGAGTTAATATACTTGCAGGATTCCTGAGTCTTAAATTCAAAATTCAACTATATGTGTGTGTGTGTGTGTGTGTGTGTGTGTGTGTGTGTGTGTATGGGTCGCAAAGAGTCGGACACGACTGAGCAACTGAACTGAACTGAATGCTCACTATGGACCACAGTTGAAAGAAAAAATACTGGAAACCTAGTTAACTTTGAATTTCAGACAAATGACAATATTTTCCATATAAATATATCCCATGCAGTTTTTGTACTTCAAACTAATGCATTCATTGTTCATCTGAGATTCAAATGTAACAGGACAGCCTCCATTTTTACTTGCTAAATCGGCAGCCCTACAGACAACCATAAACTAAAAACCTTGGTGCGTTTCAAAGTGGAAACACACATGGTCCATTTGAGAAAGATCAGGTGCTAAACCAGCAATCTAAATTCAGTGTCTCTCTCCCCGTCCGTCAGCTCATCCCTAAGCAAAACAAAACAAAAAACGCTTGGGAGCCCTGAAGTGTGACTCAAAACTATGACATTTTGATAGAACACGAAAGAGGAGAGTTCCTGAAGTCAGACATTCACATTAAAAAAAAAAAAAAGATGGGGAAAAGAACGACGAACTGTGTGGAATGCAGGGCACGGAAGGGGCCCTTGGACCTCTCGGGGAAAACAGCCCGCAGAGGTGAGAGGGCCCGGGAACCCCGCGGACCGACCATTAGCGCGCGCGCTCCGCAGGGGTCACGACCACCCGGTGAACCAGGGGCGCTCTTTACAGTTTAACCGCAGGCCGTTTAAGGGCGTGGTGGTGGGGCGGTGTGGGGGTCACGTCTGAAGGACCCTAATATGAGAGCGAGAGACAGCCATCATGTTCCCACATCGTCCCACTTTTCCCCAACACGGCCGCTCCAGTCATCTTGGAGCCCTGAAGCGCCAGAACCGAGAAAAAAGGCGGGAGAAGCCAGGCGCCGCTTACTAGTTTGAGTCATCCTGGAGATGCAGAAGCAGGAGAAGCTGAAGAGCACGACAGCGATGAGTGTGATGAGCAAGTTCACGTGCCTGGTCCTCATGGCGCTGATTCGACGGCGGCGGCAACCCGCAGCTTGGCTAGACTAGCAGAGCTCACAGCCACCACCCCGCCACCGGCTAAGGATGGGCACGCACTGTGCCTGCGCCCCGGCGCGCGCCGCTGCGCCCCTCCCCGGCGTCGCAAGGAGCCTAGCTCCCCCAACCCCCAGCAGCAGTTTTGGCCTTCTATCCTGAACCGCTTGCCAGGGCTGCTGCTTTTTAAATGAAATAAACTATGTGAGCGCTCCCACTCCAGGTGAGTGCTCAATAACTTTATTGTCCTGTAAGATGTTGCTTTAAGCCAGACGCTGGGCTAAACAGTTTGCATACGTGACCTCATTCAGTTCAGTTCAGTTCAGTTCAGTCGATCAGTCTTGTCCGACTCTTTGCGACCCCATGACCTCATTAAGTCCTAACAAAATCTGTCTTTTTGGAAAGTATAAAATGAAAATAACATCATCTTTCTAAGATGCTGAGCAACTTGCTGCAAGTTGCACTGCTGGAAGTGGTTCCTTTTTTCTCATACAAAGTACAAACTTTGTACATAGACAAGAATTTCATAAAGAAAATATGCATCTTTACTTGGAATTTGCTAGCCCTAAATGGACTTTCCTGGTGACTCAGGTGGTACAGAATCTGCCTGCAATGTGGTAGACAAGGGTTAGATCCTGGGTTGGGAAGATCCCCTGGAGAAGGGCATGGCAGCCCCTTCCAGTATTCTTGCCTGGAGAATCCCATGGACAGAGGATTGAACAGCTAAGCACACACACAGCACAGCCTTAAATAGTAGCTGTCAAGTGCCCAAGTGACTTGGGAGGCTTACATTTTTGTGTGGGGAGTGACCAAGAGTAGACATTCAGTTTAATCCCCTTACCTTTATTTTTAAGTATTTTGGTACCCCGTCCCCCCAAGAAAGGAGCAGGGAGTCAAGTTTTGTGGGAAAAAAAAAACAAAACAAAACAAGAAAAGGTGTAAATACAAGGAGCAACAGCCCAAGAGAGATTTGCTGGGCTCAGCCGAGTTCAAGGTATCAGTTTCTCAGATTTCTACCCCAAACTGGGAAACACTAGGAGAACATCAGTAGGGTTATACTCTCTGGGAAGGTTAAATGTAGTTTGTTTTTTGGGTTCTCTGCTCTGATCTCTCTTCTTATTTGGGATTCCCTGGCAGGGTCTGGTAGCAATCATTCTACTACTTTTCAAATCAGCACTGCACCACTGGTTGGGCTAATTTCTGGCCCCATGACAGGAGAAAGATTAGAACACAAGCCAGCGTGAGGATGCTATTTAAGGTGCGTTTACTCATGAGTGAAAGGCTCAAAGTTGTGGCCTTCAGTTAAGCAGTGATCTACCCAGATGCCAAAAGAGGAAGCCCAGAGGAATAAATACCTCTACTTTCTTCTCCTCCATCCCTTCAGTCTCTTGCCAGTGCTTCCTACTGGCTAAGTTCTACTGGAAACCAAAAGAAAAGGAACTTCAACTTGATGTACTATATCCTATATTATACGACCCTTCCTCCCAGCATATGAAGCAGGGTGGGAAAAGATATAGAGTAGATGGAAGTGGGAGAACCCAGCTATCCAGCACAAAGGAATTTCCAAATCAGTGTTTCATTGTTCTCTTACCTGAGCTCCAGTGTCTCATTAACCGTCTTCCCAGCACGTCTTGGATATCCTGAAAGATGATGTTCAAACTTCCTCCCCAAGCTAGCTATCTTCCCATAGTCATTTGACTTTTGTCAAGGTCACCATAGTTTTCCTAATCAATTTACTCTTTTTCATTATGCCCCATCATTTATAAACCTTCACAGTCCTCCTTTGAAATGTCTCATCTTTCAGACCTGCATTTCTGCTGCACTACACTACCCCAATAGCCATATTCTTACGATGATACTCAGGCTGGCCACACTGTAGTATCTACACTCTGCAGGCCACTTTTTACTCCAGTAGATTACCAGTTCTCTAGTGTCAACCCTGGGATTTCTTTGGAAGGAATGATGCTGAAGCTGAAACTCCAGTACTTTGGCGACCTCATGCGAAGAGTTGATTCATTGGAAAAGACCCTGATGCTGGGAGGGATTGGGGGCAGGAGGAGAAGAGGACGACCCAGGATGAGATGGCTGGATGGCATCACAGACATGATGGACGTGAGTCTGAGTGAACTCCGGGAGATGGTGATGGACAGTGAGGCCTGGCATGCTGCGATTCATGGGATTGCAAAGAGTCGGACACGACTGAGCGACTGAACTGAACTGACTGTCAACAGTCTTATTTAAGTAGTTCCATTCTTCCTTAGTGATAAAGTTCAATCCATCAGGCTGTTCTCTGCCTTCTCAAGAGTATTTTCTGATATTCCCTTACATGCCTTAAGGACCTGCCAGACTCTATTCTATCCTGAACATGTCATGTTCACGCTTCTCTTTCTGTGCCTTTTCTCTTGATATTTACCCACAGTCCAGGATGCCCAGTCTCCTTCCTGACCGTTCAACTGCTTTCCACCTCTTAAGGTCTCAAGTTTTCTATGTTTTATGAATCAAAACGTGACTACAGCCGACCACTTCTCTGAATGCTTTTAGTGTATCAGGTATCTGCCTTTCATTTTGCTCTAGGGGCAGAGATCCCCAAGATAAGCCTGAGTTATATCCACGGTTAAGGGAGAAATTTATTTAAAGCAGATTGAATAACTGATGATTTGCCTACGAAATGTACTTCCAGACATTCATGTCAGTGGTTAAGAAGGTTAATGGTATAGAGAATACCTGTGTATGGATGCCTGGGAAAAGAGGGCCTCCTGCTTCTTTACCATTCCATGTAGACGAGCTCTGGGAGAAAAAGAGCTGGCTGTGGGCAGAAGCTGGAGGCCTGTTTCCAAGGAGACCATGGGACTCACAGGAGGAAAAACGGCTTCAGAGCCTAATTTCCCCAAATAAACAATAAATATACTGAAACAAGCCTGTACACATAAACCTCATGGGTAAGGGTACAGTAAGAGCCCAACAAAATTTTGGTAGGCATAGTTATGTCGATAACTTACAAGGCCATCACTGTTATATATAAAGAAAAACCTCAGTGTAAACAGGCCTAACTGAACAAGTCCATTTGTCCAGAAAAAAGTCCTGGGATTATTTTCCATACTGCTAAACTGAAGGAAAGAGATTTAATAGCCAAGAGTTTCTAATTGTTGAATCTTTCTAAATTTGGCTCTTAACTGCTTCTGAATGTCACTAGATTTTTGTTGGTATCGGAAGGAGAAAATCAGGAGATCCAATGGAAAAAGAGCTGGTGCTTTAATTTATCCACATAGTTCATCTCTGTTGGAAAACCCAAGGAGGCCATGATGCTAGGCTCAAAAGGATGATGGATTTATTCAAAACACCCAGGCTCTGTGTGACACACTCGACGGCTGTAGAAACACTTTGTATTTGTATCAAGACTCTTAGGTTGAAATGGTGAAAAGGCAAGCTTACTGCTTATTTCTGTACATTTTACTATAAACTGTATGCTATTATAATTCAAATATGTATATATAGTCTAAGTCATAAATCCAAACACATTATTTAATCTTCATATTCACTATTTATTTCATCAGTTCAGTTAAGTCGCTCATAGTCATGATTTAAACATACTCAGTTCAGTTCAGTTCAGTTCAGTCTCTCAGTTGTGTCCGACTCTTTGCATCCCCATGAACTGCAGCACGCCAGGCCTCCCTGTCCATCACCATCTCCCAGTGTTCACTCAGACTCACCTCCATCGAGTCGGTGATACCATCCAGCCATCTCATCCTCTGTCATCCCCTTCTCCTCCTGCCCCCAATCCCTCCCAGCATCAGAGTTTTTTTTTCCAATGAATCAAAACTTCACATGAGGTAGCCAAAGTACTGGAGTTTCAGCTTTAGCATCATTCCTTCCAAAGAAAGCCCAGGGTTGATCTCCTTCAGAATGGACTGGTTGGATCTCCTTGCAGCCCATGGGACTCTCAAGAGTCTTCTCCAACACCACAGTTCAAAACATCAATTCTTCGGCGCTTAGCTTTCTTCACAGTCCAACTTTCACATCCATACATGACTAATGGAAAAATCATAGCCTTGACTAGACGGACCTTTGTTGGCAAAGTAATGTCTCTGCTTTTGAATATGCTATCTAGGTTGGTCATAAGTTTCCTTTCAAGGAGTAAACATCTTTTAATTTCATGGGTGCAATCACCATCTGCAGTGATTTTGGAGCCCCCCAAAATAGTCTGACACTGTTTCCACTGTTTCCCCATCTATTTGCCATGAAGTGATAGGACCAGATGCCATGATCTTAGTTTTCCGAATGTTGAGCTTTAAGCCAACTTTTTCACTCTCCTCTTTCACTTTCATCAAGAGGCTTTTTAGTTCCTCTTCACTTTCTGCCATAAGGGTGGTGTCATCTGCTTTTAACAACCAATTAATTAAAGTACAATCAGCTCCAGGAACACATGAACTTCAAAACCTCTATGGATTAATACAATAGATGTTTTGTTCTTGTGCAAGTAATATCCAATTGACCAGCAATTTTCTATGTGATCGCTTGGGATTCCAGGCCCTTCCATGGTGTGGCTCCCTTTTCCTCTCAGGTTTTGGAATTCTTTCCATTTCACTGGGGGTTTGGGGGCAAGTGTGTGGAGAAGAAACTGGGACCAGAATAAACACTTTTATTTTCATTGATATAAAGTTGGTGTACAGTATAACTTACAGGTAGTAACCAATAGAGGCATCACCCAGATTCGCTTATTGGTTACTGCCTATAATTCTTTTTAACATGTCCAAACATTGCCCAAGGCAAAGAACTAAGTTCTCCCTCCACCATCTTGTATGCTTTCAATTCGGTCCATTGCTTGAACTTACCTTGACATCATCTGACTGTTTTTACTGTCTATAGAACAAACGGTAGCTGCTTTTTATATTCAGGTTTGTACTATGCAGGGTCTCTTATGGATAAACCAAGAAAGTTGTCTCATTTTAGTGGAAAGAGTCATGAGGTTTAGACAGTTTAGCAGCAGAAGTGAACTTCCAATTAGTCCAAAAGCAGAGACGCTGCCTGCTATGTGTTATAACTCCACACAGACAATTCTCAGAATAGGAATTTCATTTTGAGAATTTTGTTGTGCAGCTTCTTTCTGATATCACCCGTATTGTATCACAGGTAGTTCAGACCTTAATATAATTTGCCACTCTTCAGTTATGGGGACTGTTTATGTGTGCTAAGCTGCTTCAGTAATGTCCAACTCTTGATCCTATGGACTATAGCCCACCAGACTCCTCTGTCCATGGGATTCTCCAGGCAAGAATACTGGAGTGGGTTGCTATGCCCTTCTCCAGGGGATCTTCTCAACACAAGGATCAAAGCCATGTCTCTTCCATCTCCTGCACTGGCAAGCAGGTTCTTTACCACTAGCGCCATGGGGACTGTTTATACCAGACCACAAACAGCATGCTGGCAAACGCTTTCCTAGTGCCATCATCAGGAACTTTTTGAGCCCCAAATCCCAGTGGTCACCACGAGGTGGCAGTGTTATAATTTAATTCAAAGTTTCCCAATTTGAATATATTATGGTATCAGAAACTTATGTATGAATTATATAAAATTATGTATGAATGTGTTAGAACTGAGGGTTGCAGCAGCAGCCTTGGGCCAGTACCTATATTTTTCATAGCTTGTCAAATATTCCTTTAAGGCGTGGTGCCTCCATTTTATTGATAGAGTCCTTGAGGGGGAGTAATGTATTGTTTGTTTATATAACACCTCTAGAGGCCCTAAATTACCTTTAGAAATTTCACTGATTTAGCTAAACTCTTAATCTAAACTGGATTGATTCTGTGTGTCATATGTATCAGTAACAGCTCTCTTATTTCCTGAGTGTCTCCTTCCAGGGTGGGGAATGATCATGATGTAATCAGTATAATAAATTAACTTCATTTTTGATAGTGATCCTCTCTAAATACAGTCTCACCAAATTGTAGCAGTGAGTTGGAGTCCCCAAGGTCAGATGTCATTGAGGAAGAACCATAAACATATTATACATTCCTTTTCCTGTACAAGGACACTGATCTTACTCTGAGAGTGAGATCAAGAAGATACCATAGCTGTGAAGGGAACCCTCCGATACTGTTGATGGGAATGTCAGTTGGTGCACCCACTATGCAAAACAGTCTGGAGGTTCCTAAAAAGACTACCACTCCAGGGCATACATTTGGAAGAATGGAAAACAAAAAGTTACATACACACCAATGTTCATAGCAGCAATATTTATAGCAGCCAACACATGGAAGCAGCCTAATGCCCATTGACAGATGAATGGGTAAAGAAGATGTGGTATATATACACAATGGAATATTACTCAACCATAAAAAATAATGAACTAATGTCATCCACAACAACATGGATGGACCTGGAGATTATCACAGTATGTAAAGTAAGTCAGACAAAGACAAATATCATATGATATCACTTATATGTGGAATCTTAAAAAAAAGTACAAATCAACTCACTTGTAAAACAAAAACAGACTCACAGATATAGAAAACAAATTTATGGTTACCAAAGGGAAAAGGAGAGGAGTAATAAATTAGGAGTATGTGATTAATAGATACACACTAAATATAATAAACAACAAGGATTTACCGTCTAGCACATGAAACCATATTCAGTATCTTGTAATAACCTATATGGAAAACAATCTGAAGCTGTATACCTGAAACTAACACAATATTGTAAATCAACTGTAGTCAAATAAATGTTAAAAAGAAGACAGCATAGATGTCACAAAAAATATTGCAGTCAAAGTTAGTTTGTTGAACCTCTTATATAGTTTTTTAAAATATTTGGTACAACAGACACTAATTTAAATCACTTGCTTATTTTGATTTTTTAAGATTTTTAAAATGTGGGCCATTTTTTAAGTCTTTATTGAATTTGTTAAAATATTGCTTCTGTTGTTTATGTTCTGGTTTTTTGACCCTGAAAGCTTATGGGATCTTAGCTCCTCAACCAGGAATCAAACCCACGCCCCCTGAATTGGAAAGTGAAGTCTTAACCCCTGGATCATCAGGGAAGTCCCAGCTAGCTTATTTAAATCATGATCACTAACAGTTATTTCCAAGGGTCTCTTCTTATGGAGCACAGAGGATTAATAAAAAGCATTGGTGGAGATTAGCACTGCTGCTTGTATTATTTTCTAATGAGAGATGAGATTTCCTATGTCTTTCCTGAACCTGACACTGCCTGGTATTAACTACAATCGGAGGTCTGAGCAGTCCTCGGGGCGTTCCTTTTGTATGTTTAATTGAAAACACATAAAAGGGCAAATTTCTGTCTCTTAAAAGACATATGGCTTTAAGCTAGTAGTGACAAGGCACTTCATCACATCCACTCTAATTAGAGATTCGGGCAATGGCAAGCACTGGATAGTTCCTACTTTATTTCTCCAGCTTCAGCCTCATTGTGATTCTGGTGCTGCCTATATTTGGGCTTCCCAGGTGGGGCCAGTGGTAAAGAACCTGCCTGCCAATGCAGGAGACATAAGAGACGTGGGTTCGATCCCTGGGTCAGGAGGATCCCCTGGAAGAGGGCATGGCAACCCACTCCAGTATTCTTGCCTGGAAAATCCCATGGACAGAGGAGCCAGGTGGGCTACAGTCTATGGGGTTGCAAAGAGTCAGACACAACTGATGTGACTGAGCATGCGCGCACATACCATAACATTTTCATTTGTCCCAAATTTCGATTTTGTACCTTAATATTGTCCTTCCATTCCCCTGATGATAATACAGTACATTTTGCACCACAGTTAGATAATCCCCCAAAGATTTTCCACTATCCTTTGCCACTCAACATCAACTGTATCATACAATCTTGGACCTCTTACCAGGGGTCAATTGAAGACTTCCTGACCCTCAAGTTAGTTGTCCTTTTCTCCTACAATCCTAATAGATGAAATAAAATAACTTCTCTGTGCTAAACACACCTTATTTCCCCCTTATCGTCAGCATCCTTAGCCCTAAACTCAGCCAGGCTGGGATAACTGGAACAGACTTAGGTTAACTTAGGTAAGGTGGACACAGGAGTAGATTTCCCTGCTCCCAATCATTGTTAATGTGCCACCAAACTCTCTGTAGGGTCCCTGTCAAAATTCTTGCTTCTCTACTCCCCCTCATTCTCACCCTCTGTTTGTTTCGTTTTTGTTTTATTTTGGGGGTTTTCTTTTTGATCAAATAAATAGTTCTACCCGATTCAGTGTCTATTTGCTTTGTTCTGGTTACTATCTTTACCCCAGCCCATTACCTTAATTCTGCATAGCTAACATTTTCTTTTCATTGGTAAAGCCCATTACTAGAAGCTGTACACATTTACTTTGTAATTCGGTGTATTTCCTTGGTCTTCCATTAAAGAATTATATGGGGAATTCACACACAGGGGGTCTCCTAAGCACAGTGTCTAATATAGTTTCAGGGAAGAGCAACACAAATCAGCATAAAACCAATCAGGGTTGTCACTGTCCATAACATTTTTTTTTAATTTTTTTATTGGAGGATAACTGCTTTACAGTGTTGTGTTAGTTTCTGCTGTACATCACATATGAGTCATATCTATGTATGTGTATATATATATATATGTATCCCTTCCCTCTTGAGCCTCCATCCCATCCCTCTAGGTCATCATAGAGTGTCAGGCTGGGCTCCCTGTGTTACACAGTGCCTTCCCTCTAGCTGTCTATTTTATACATGGTAGTGTATATATGTCAAAGCTACTTTCTCAATTCACCCCACCCTCTCCTTTCCCTGCTGTGTCCCAAGTCCATTTTTTATGTCTGTGTCTCCATTCCGTCCCTGTAAATAGGTTCATCAGTACTGTTTTTCTAGATTCCATATATAGGCTTTAATATACAAAATTTGTTTTTCTGACTTACTTCACCCTGAATAACAGGCTCTAGGTTCATCCACCTCAGTACAACTAACTCAAATTCATTCCTTTTTATGGCTAAGTAACATTCCATTGTGTATATGTACCACAACTTCTTTATCCATTCATCTGTTGATTGTCCTTAACATTTTTAATGCTTCCACTGAAGTAATCCATTTCACTGTTAGTGGAATGAGTATATAGTTTTCCTTCTCAGTATAAACTTGCCGCATTCCAGAGTTCACACACTTCAAAAGAAGACTTGATGTTTTATTTGTGTCCTCTATGGATTGGGGGCTTCCCTGGTGGCACTTGTAAAGAACCCACCTGCCAATGCAGGAGACACAAGAATGCGTGTTCAATCCCTGAGTCAGGAAGATCCCCTGGAGGAGGGCATGGCAACCCAGTGCAGTGTTCTTGCCTGGAGAATCCCATGGACAGAGGAGCCTGGAGGGCTGCAGTCCATAGGGTTGCAAAGAGTGGGATACGACTGAAGTAACTTAGCACATACAGATGCACATGAATCAAACTGAACACTGTAACAAATTGTTAACAGTCATACCAAACAACTCTTCCCATTAAGCAGCTTCTAAATCAACAGTGCCTTAGCTGTTTAGTCTGAGAATCCAAAAAAGCAGAGATTCCTCTGTACTACTCTGAAATATAACAAAACTCCATTACACTATAGCTTTTGTTTTCCATGTAGGCATATCTAGTGAGACCTGGTCGAAGTTTAGAAGTTAGTTCAGAGACCTAAGTAGGTCCTACCTTTTTGAAGCCAGAATTTTAATCTTAGGATTTAACCATCATTTAGCCAGCCACATGGAAAAAGAAAGCCAAATAGAATAGGAGAGAGAGAAGGCCAGTCTTCCTTGAGGCACAGGACTGGTTTAATGTATCTGCTGCTGCTGCTAAGTCGCTTCAGTCGTGTCTGACTCTGTGCAACCCCCGTAGACGGCAGCCCACCAGGTTCTGCCGTCCCTGGGATTCTCCAGGCAAGAACACTGGAGTGGGTTGCCATTTCCTTCTCCAATGCATCAAAGTGAAAAGTGAAAGTGAAGTCGTTCAGCTGTGTCCGACTCTTCCTGACCCCGTGGACTGCAGCCTACCAGGCTCCTCTGTCCATGGGATTTTCCAGGCAAGAGTACTGGAGTGGGGTGCCATTGCCTTCTCCAATGTATCTGCTAGTTACAAGCAAATGAATTTGTGGCAGACAAGGAAATCATATGCACAAGGCGTTATAATGGACAGTGATCCTACTTCCAATAAATCAGTTCAATCAACTTCCTGAGTTCTGACCAAACGGGTGAGCATCCTCCTCTCCCGGAGAAAAACCTGGATAGACATGGGCTAACAGGCAGCCTGGAGACAGTAAGAGTTCCTCTCTGCCCCTCCCCGACTCAGTGTAGCACCTTGAAAAGGTAAAAAAATTATATAATTGTACTACAGAATTATCTCACTCTCTAGTATATGAAGGTATTATGTAATAGAAATAGCCTGAAATAGAAGTTTGTTTCTAGATCTTAATTTGCCAGATTGGCTGTGTAACTTTGCCTTTTGAATATTTTTTATGTACAATAAAAAAAATTCATTGAGATGATCTTTAAGTTCCTTTCAAGATCTGAGTCTGTTTTATTATTATAGTATATGTCCAGATTTCATTACCAAGTTGGTTGCTTTCATGGGTCAGGGATGATGAATTATGCACCCTTCACATGTCTACTGTTTTACAATTAGCACTTGTTAAAAAAATGTGGTTGAGGTGTGGAAGAGTGTGTTCTGCTGCTTCAATTTGTGTTAACAATGAGATGGAGGGAGGGAATATTATATACACCTGTCTCTCTCTCTCTATACACACACACACACAAACACACACACACACTTTCATAGAATACCCCTGAAGGTACAAAAAACTAATACTGGTTGCTTTTGAGCAAGGGGCTGAGGGACCAGGAGCTGTGCATGGGTGGGTAAAAGTCATTTTTCAATATAAGTTGTCCTTTGTACTTATATTTTACTCTCCCCTTGGTCTTTCTTCTCCAACCATACTGTCCTTTTGCTATTCCTCCAACTTTTGAAGTATGCTCCTGATTCAAGCCCTTCACATTTGCTATTCTAGGGTCTAGAATACTCTTCCTCTAGATTCTCTCCCTCGCTTACTTCACTCAGATCACTACTCAAGTGGCACCATAACACGGAGACTGCCCTGACTATACTGTATGTGAAAACACTCCTTCCTTTCCCTAATACCTTTTTACTTTAGTACTACCTGACATACTAAATACTTGCATTTATTTGGTGTATGACTCCCTTTTGGAATACTGCCTGGTGCATAACAGCCAATCAACAGATTGCTTAATGAATACATTGTCTGAGGTTGGATTTAAAAAAAAATAATCATGTACATAAATTACTTTTTCAAGAAAAAATAATCACCAGTTAAGGGATAAATGTCCTATGAATTGACGATTAGATATTTATTATGAAAGGATAAGGTCTAAACTTCTTTACTCAGAGTACAGGGCTCTCCTTATCTTCCTGCTAGTGGCCACGGGCAAGTCATTCAACATAAATTCCGTTTCCTCATCCATAAAGTGCTAGTTACTTCACAGAGTGAAGACTAAATGTAGGTGAAAGTGCTTTTGTAACCTTGGCGCTATGAAAGTTACACAAAGCACATCGCTTCTCCAGTGCTTGGAATCTAGGAGTAGTATACGGTTTGAACTTGCGCAACTGACCTGAAGTTGAAGGAGAGCGAAGTCTTCACAGCCGCTCTGACAAAGACCTACCTTTGACGCGGGACAAGCCGCGAGGTNTATCCACGGGGTTAAGAATAGTTGTTTCTTACACAAACAATTCTGATATATGCTGTACTTGATTTAATCGTTGCTTAGCTGAGGTTCTTTCGTTCTTGGACTGTTGATCCCTGTTCTCAAAGAATAAGAAATTAAATGGTGAACCAAGAGCTTGAATCTAAAATAGTTTGATTTTTACAGTTAGTTGTTTAAAGGAGGTAAATAGACCGTTTGACCAGCATCATTTAATTAATATAAATGGCGTATATTACACCTGTCATTGTTTTCTTAGATGCCTAACACTACTACAAAACAGACGTGATGGATTAACAATATAATTTGGGATCCAATAAGTTGGATAAACTAATTTTTCCCTTTTTAAAAATCCAATTTAGGGTCATTAAACCTGTCATATATTTCCTTCTGCAGGGGAAAAAAAACATGTTTATTGCTTTGTGGGAGTTCTTCTATGGGCACTTCTTTCGATTTTGGATGAAATGGCTTTTACGACAGATGACTGGAAAATGTGAATTGCAGCGAATTTTTGATACCTATGTAGGTGCACAAAGGACGCACAGGATAGGTAATGTTTTTCAAAAAAGAATGATTAAAAACGAATAAGTTTCTAACTATTTTTCTCAGTACTGATAGTGACAGATGCTCTTGCGTATCATGATCAAATCACTTAATCTGTTTATGATCTTTGAATCCTTCTAACTCTAAAACTGATTTTATGGAAAAAGAAACAATTATTTAATTCATCAGTTGTATCTTAGATTATGCTTGCAACCTACTTTCTGGAAAAAAAATCTCTCTACTACTGTCACCCCTTTGAAATTTTCACTTGAGTAAAGGAGATCCATTTTTACAGTCAGCATCCTTCAGTCTTAATCGCTCAATGCAGTTCATGAAAGAACAATCTGGTAATCCCTAAGAAAGGTCATTAGACTGGAAGTCTGCTCTGCCATACTGTGTAGCCAGTAGCCACATGTGGCTGTTAAACACTTGAAATGTGACTGGTTTGAATTGAAATGTGCAGAGGTATAAAATATATGCTGGATTTCAAAGACTATGTGAACAAAGAATGTAAAGGTGTCTCACTAATAATTGTTTATATTCATTGTATGTTGATAATATTTTGGATCATTGGGTTAAAATATATTAATGTTACTTTTATCAGTTTCTGTTACTCTTAAATGGCTACCAGAAAATGTTAAATGTGAACATAAATGATTCACATTTGGGCTTGCATTATATTTCTGTTGAACAGTGCTGCTCTAGAACCTTCTGAAATTGATCAGCTTTCCATGCTAAATTGAAAATATTACTTTTAATTAGAACACAGATGAGTGAGAAGTGTGACTGAGGTCATTTCTCTTTGACCAGAGTAAGGCAGACCAGGGATGGACTGCACTTCATGTTTGCGGTGTTAAATGGGAAAATCATGACTTAACCAAAACCTCTCTTGTGTTGAACAAGTGCGCTTCAACTAAGAAATCCATCCCTGTTAGATTTGAGGAGTGGGTGTTGGTAGCCAAGACAACAGGCAAAGAGTGGCAGACGGTCAGGGAGGGAACCTCAGGGCATCTGGATGACTGAAGTTTAATTACTTCCTAAGATTTTTCACAACTTTCTGACTGACTTAAATTCTTGCTTGATCTTAAGAATTGCCCTTTTGACTTCTCTGAAGAGAGCAAAGTACCTCTTGATGAGAAAAAAATGTAAAAATTATTGTATCATCTAGAGCTATTAAAATAATTTGTTATTTTCTCAGTATTTATAATATTTGCTTATAGAGTAATTCACAAACAGTATTTAAGTAATAATATTCTTTTGCTTCTTTTCAGAAAATTCCTTGACATACTCCAAGAATAAGGTAGGATCATATCAAGGTAATAATTCTAGAAAATTAACTTGGAGATACTTTTTCTTTAAAAGAATGTCTCAGTTTTAGAGTTAATTATTTTTAGTGTGCTACTAGAAGAGTCTTTGCTGTAAAGAGTATTGTGTGAAGTTTTCCCACTTAAGTGGTATTCTGTTTTTTAAAACACTTTTTTCTCTTTGTGTGTGTGTGTGAGGAGGGGGGGAGCGTACAATACTTGTCACAATGAAATATTTGAATAATTTGTTCTGTTCTGAGGTTTTGTTTGTTTATTTTACCTCAAAACTTGATAACCTGTGGGAAAGCAAAGTGTTTAGAGGGAAAGCCTTCTCATAGATTGTGTCCTTAGGATAGGTTTGGATAGTTATTTGGGTTCTCAATAGAAAACCTTTTGGTCCAAAATAAGTTGCTTTTTATTACTCATGCTATTGATTAGTCAGCCACTGCTGTATTGTTGTTTAGTCACTAAATTGTGTCCAACTCTTTGTCACCTTATGGACTGTAGCACACCAGGCTCCTCAGTCCTCCACTGTCTCCACAGTTTGCTCAAATTCATGTCCATCGAGTCAGTGATACTATCCAACCATCATCCTCTGCCACCCACTTCTCATTTTGTCTTCACTCTTTCCCAGCATCAGAGTCTTTTCCAGTGAGTTGGCTCTTCACATCAGGTGGCCAAAGTATTCGAGCTTCAGCATCAGCCCTTCCAATGAATATTCAGGGTTGATTTCCCTTAGGATTGACTGCCTTGATCTCCTTGCATTCCAAGGGACTCTTTTAAGAGTCTTCTGTGTAACAGACTTATAAAATCTCAGTGACATATACCAAAGTTAGTTATTTCTTGCTCATATATCTGTGGGCCGACTGGACAGGCTCTTCCTCAAGCTGGTGCCAAGTTCAGGTCTGTTCCAGTTATCTCATTCTGGGATCCAGATTGAAAAGAATCCAGATTGATTCACAGTGAATCGTTGGCGCTCCAACCACACAAACATATTTTAAGTTTTCTTGTGTCATGTGTCATTAACATGCCTAGAATAAGTTACATGGCCAAGCCTAAGTCAAGGGGTGGAGAAACACATTCTCCTCACCATAAACCCATGTTAGACATGTGGGTATATAATTCAGTTACATGGGAATGAAAAATAGGGGCCGATTATTCAGTCTAACACATGCTGTATTTCCCTATAGTAGTTCACAGTTTTTTTCCTCTGAATATAGATTTGTTGGTGTGGCAGAGGTAGAGTGTGGGTCACCTAGATTCTTGTTTGAATAACACAGTAGATCACAACAAACTGTGGAAAATTTTTAAAGAGATGGGAATAAGAGTCCACCTGACCTGCCTCCTGAGAAATCTATATGCAGGTCAAGAAGCAGCAGTTAGAACTGGACATGGAACAGTAGACTGGATACAAATCGGAAAAGGAGTACGTCAAGGCTGTATATTGTCACTCTGCTTACTTAACTTACGTGCAGAGTACATCATACAAAATGCCGGGCTGGAGGAAGCACAAGCTGGAATCAAGATTGCCTGGAGAAATACCAATAACCTCAGATATGCAGATGACATCACCCTTATGGCTGAAAGCAAGATGAATTAAATAGCCTCTTGATGAAAGAGGAGAGTGAAAAAGTTGGCTTAAAGCTCAACATTCAGAAAACTAAGATCATGGAGTCCAGTCGCATCACTTCGTGGGAAATAGATGGGGAAACAGTGAGAGACTACTTTTTTGGGCTCCAAAATCACTGCAGATGGTGATTACAGCCATGAAATTAACAGATGCTTGCTCCTTGGGAAAAAAGCTATGACCAATCTAGATAGCATATTAGAAAGCAGAGACATTACTTTGCCAACAAAGGTCCGTCTAGTCAAAGCTATGGTTTTTCCAGTAGTCATGTATGGATGTTAGAGTTAGACTATAAAGAAAGCTGAGCGCCGAAGAATTGATACTTTTGAACTGTGGTGTTGGAGAAGACTCTTGAGAGTCCCATGGACTGCAAAAAGATCCAACCAGTCCATCCTAAAGGAGATCAGTCCTGGGTGTTCTTTGGAAAGAATGATGCTAAAGCTGAAACTCCAGTACTTTGGCCACCTGATATGAAGAACTGACTCATTTGAAAAGATCCTGATACTGGGAAAGATTGAAGGCGGGAGGAGAAGGGGATGACAGAGGATGAGATGGTTGGATGCCATCACCGACTCGATGGACATGAGTTTGAGTAAGCTTCAGGAGTTGGTGATGGACGGGGAAGCCTGGCGTGTTACAGTCCATGGGGTCGCAGAGTCAGACACGACTGAGCGACTTCACTGTCACTATATATCTGTAACTTTTTTAGATATTCATATATGTTTGTATTTGGTCGTGATGTACAATGTGGATCTAGAGTTTATGGTCAAACAATGTTGACTTGCTACTAGTGTCTAATGATACTGATATGAGTTCCTGATTCATGCCAGAAAGAAAATGGACACTGTTTAATGTTGCAGAGTGACCTATAAAATAGGTGCTTTCCTGATACAGTCTTTTATTTATAAATGGTCAGTATGACTCATACACGAATGAATATTGTGGTGGGGAGCAGTGCAGAGTCCTACCTTTTTGTTTAGAATCTTACAGAATCTTATTTTGTTCAGAATCTCTTTCTCTCCTTCTTTAATGAGACTGTAGGGATTTAGAGTGTTACCAAATTGCTGATTCTAAAAATTTGTTTATACCTATCCACCCATGTAGTTCCTTTAATAACTTGGAACACAATTTTATGAAGTAACAACATCATAAATTGTAGATGAACATCTGGAGAGATTCTGGAACTGGGAACTCTCTTTCACAGATCTGTCTGTATAACTATTATTACTAAAATTGATTTTAACAATTTGAGTCATGGAATTTGCTAATGGGATTTCATGTGTTGTAAAATTATGCACGAATTAAGTGAGACTGTATATAAGATGTTACTTTTTAAGAATTCTAGAGCCTTGGTCAAATCCTTGAGCAAAGATTTGAGTTATTGCTGTATGTTCAACAGTCCATCAGGGTCTTTGGGATACGAAACAGGAAGTAAAGAACAAAATCTAATTAATTATAAACAGGCATCTGGAGATGTAAGAGGTAAGGTGGGCTGAGGTGAAGTGTCTGGAAGCTTTAAGGTAGTAGTTGCAAGTTTAAAGAAAATAAAATGTTCATTATCTTTTATCTCCTTTACTGGCTACTAAAGTTCACTAGAGAACTACACATTAAAATTGTATTCTTATGATTTTATTATTTGAAAATTGCTAATTGTGTTTTTAAGAGCATACTAAAAAGAAATGGTCAACAAGTGGGTGGCTACATACTTACTGAATTAAATTACAGGAGCTTTGTTTTCTTAAAGTTTTAAATCTAGCGTAAACTTGTCAATAAGCTAATGGGCGAAGTCCCATCAGTTTAGACATACAGTTTATGGTGTGTGTGGTATCTCATTTGTATACTTCATTTATCCATACTTTGTAGAGTAAAATTGATTTCTGATTTTGTGATATTTCCATTAACTTGCTCTGCTTGTTTTATTTCTATGAAAAAAGTCTAAGTTCAGATTCTGTCACTTTCTTTGACTTTGTGCAAGTTACTCATTGTAAAAGGAAGGTATTAATATCCACATGGTTGTTTTAAGACTAGAGATGTTAATATGGAAGCAGTAATATATAAAAATAATGTTTTCAAAGTCAGTGAATGTAACTTGCTACATTAACAAAGTAAATCAGAAAAATATGGTCATTTCAGCAGATATTTAAAAAACTGTTTTGACAGAACTTAATACACATTCATGGTCAAAAACAGTGAACTAACTACGAGTAAAAGGAACTTCATCATATTAAAGGCTGGCATGATATACAACACTGAAATATTGAATGCTTTGCACATTCAGTTGGGGAAAAATGAGGGTGTTTACTCTCCTTTTATCCAGCATTGTGCTGGAAGACCTAAACAGTGTAGTAAGGCAAAGAAAATAAATCTAAGACATAATGAGTGAAAAGAAATAAACTGTCTTTATTAACAGATGACATAGTTTATGAGTATGGAATATCCTAAGAAATCTAAAAATTACTAGCATTATTAGTAAATGAATTTATCAATGTCATAGGACATAGTATGTTTCTGTACATTAAGATAAACTTCTTAGAAACAAAAAAGAGAATAATTACACTTACAGTAGCATATACTCAGGGATAAATTTAATGAAAGCTGTGTAAGACTTCCACATTACAACTACTTTTCCTGAGAAAACTTAAAATGGAAAGCTATACTGTATTCATCAATTAGAAGAGTCAATATTGTTATGATGCCAATCCCCAAACTGACCTGTGGATTCAATGCAATTCCAGTCAAAATCCCAGCAAGTTATTTTTGAAGGGAATGGAAAGCTCATTTAAAGTTGATACAGAGTTTTATGGGACCTAGTATAGCCCAAATAGTCTTCTCAAAGAAGAAAGTTAAAAGACATATACTGTCTGACTTCCAAGACTTTCTAGGCAAAGAGATAAATATAACAGGTGAGAGAACAGAAATAGGCCATATGTAATTTTTTAAAAGAATACTAAAGCAATTCAGTGAGATCAGCAAAGTATTGGAAAACCAGTAAAGTGCAGGGACAGCTGGAACTAAATTGGGAGGGTGGGGAGTGGGGAGGCTCCTATCACTCTCTTCTTGTGAAAATTAATTAGATATGGACTTTAGACCTATATTTAAAATGTTAAGCCTTCTCAAAGAAACCATAGGAGAATATACATCTTCTACTGTGGGTTAAGCAGAAGTTTCTTTTAGAGAAAACATAGCATTACCATTTAAGAAAAAAATTGAAAAATTAGACCTCATCAGAATAAAAACTAATTATCAAAAACGCCTTTAAGAAATGAATTGGCAAGCCACAGAGAAAACATTTACAGCACATAAATCTGATTAAGGACTTATATCCAGTAAAGAACTTTTTAGAACTCAGTAATAAAAAGACAGCACATTTGCCCTTTTGAAAATACTCCTTTTTCCCCAGCTATAAGAGATTTTTCTCATACAGCTTTCTTTCACACAAATAGGTTTTACAGAAAGCTACGCTTGTGGTTCAGAGTGAAGTGGACAGATGTGTAGAAGATATAATGAAGGAAAAAAATATTAACCCTGAGAAGGACGCCAGGTGTGTGTCTTTACAGTATTCTCGTTCATCGTGTGCTTACATCCTGTGGGGTTAAAGATCACACAAAGCTGTGAAACATTAGAGGTGAAAGGTTTGTGAGCGACATCACTCACTCTTTCACTGGGTCCCGGTCCAGTACTATTGCCAATTTATCATCTGCCTTCTCTAAAATAGCTTACCATTACTTTCCCAAAGTTAAATGTAACTTCAGCACCTGTGTCCTTCTTTGTCTTTCAAAATTCAGTTCCTCCACCCTCCTCCAGGAAGGTCCTCTGTACACAGTTAACCCACTGTCATGTAGTCACTGATTTGCTCTTGCTCCTCCCCAAATGAATTCTGAGTTCCGTAAGAGAAGGACTTGACTTATTCCAGTTTTGTGTTCTCAGCACTCGTTTATTGAGGTAGTAAATATTTAGCAATTTTTTCTTCATTTGGTATTTTCTATGTGGATATTGAGGAAACAGGGAAAGGTACAAAAGAGAACTGTGACGATAATTCCACGGAAGAGGGAACGTTTGAGCTGAACCTCATTGAGTGGGTCAGGGAAGACATTGCATGCGGAGAAGGAGGCTACAAGGCACAGAGCCCTTGAAGTTCTGGCAATGAGAGGGAGCCGTTTGTGGCCAGAGCGTTGGATAGACACGGCAGAGGCTGGAGAAGCGAGTGAGTGCGAGGTCAGAGACGCGCTGCAAGAAGGCTCACGCGCCACCCTGAAAAACTTGGATTTGTCCTCTGTTTGTTGTTTTTTTGTTTGTTTTTTTTTTTTAATTGAACAAGCTTCATGATCAGATAAGTATTTTAGGAAGATGGAGGGTAAACTTGAGGATATAGGAGGCTGGTAGAAGGGATAAAGACAAAACAAGAAGCTGAGTCATTTGGACAAGAGACGATGAAGCCATAAATACGCCAGCTTAAACAGATACACGATGGGGGCTTTAAAGGACATTTCAGAGCCAGAAAGGGTAAGGTCTGGGGGACCTTTTGACATGTTTTTGATGGAGAGGAGTGTCAGAACTCAGAGCATTCTAGCTTGGGGAACTAGCTTAGTGATTCCATGGATAGATTGAGAGACTGAGTTGAGGAGGAGCGTGCTTCTTCAGGGAAGATAAGCTGTCGTGTTTGGGAGAACTGGGAGAACCTGTCATGGCGATGTGTGTTGTTTCATCCTTGGGAAACCAGGTCTGCTGTTAATACTGAGCAATAAAAATCGGGAAATGTGTGGGATTGTGCAGAGAAAATGTGAAAAGAAGGGAGCAAATGAAGGATTTGCACACTTTACAGTTTGCAGAGTGTGCTTTTCCTATGCATCTTCTCTGTTTCTAGGCCTTGTTCTATCTTATCCCACGTGATACTTGGTATGTTTTGTGTTTTCAGAGGCTCTTGATGCTTATTGTATGCAGCTGAAAACTAGAAATTGCTTTCTAAATAGACATATGAACCACAAGCTACGGAAGGTGTTACTTTATTGTGGTAGGAAGGTATGTTTTTAAAAAATGATAATTTTTATCATTTTCAGTTTTAAAATCTGCATGAAGGCATGCTTACTACAGATATCTGGTTACAAACAGCTCTATTTGGATGTAGAAAGTGTGAGAAAAAAGCCGTATGATTCTGATAACCTGCAACATGAAAAGCTGCTTATCAAGGTAAGTTTTTGGCATTCTGTTTTGGAGTGACACTGGAAAATAAATGACGCTTAAGATAGTAAGGCCTGTGTGCAGCATCTAGAGGCTTACACAGCTATCTGATTTCTTTGCCTCTTAGAAAATGTAATCATGCTGGTGAAAGATTTTTCATTAACTATCTTTGTAACTTTCTGATAAGAATCAATAAGATAATCAAATTTTATTTTAATGTTTTTTTAAATTCTGAAATCATAAACTTAAAAAGGGAGATCTTTTCAGCTGAGAAGTATGAGTCCATAAGCTTCAGACTTTCCCCCCCTATGTTTTATAGAATTCCTCATATAAATTAGGCATTTTTTCAGCTTCCTCTCAAACTGTGAACGTGGAGGTCCCATTTCAGATCATTATGTCAGATCTTTGGGGATTTATGAAACATGCTGAATATTACCACAATAGATTTAAAAATTAAGGGAGGAAAGAAATTTACTTAGAACCTTCCTATTTCTTATTTCTGGAGTAGAAGTATATAAGGCCAGTGCGGTGCCAGAATGAGAGATTAGACCTGGAGCAAGCTTTCCAAATCCTCTACTTTAGTACCTTTGTTTGAGGGATGAGTTTAGTTCTGGGGCCTAGAGAAGACGAAGTCATTTGCTTCAGGAAGGTCTTAGAATGATCAGTTCTGAGACAGAAATGAGTCACCTGCCCATCCACTGCACCTATTCTAATTGTATTTTTTAATGTTTAAAGTTAGGGAAGATAGCGCAGAGCACCTGGTGTTTAGTTTAGTTATAAACTAAAAGTGCTGTGGAAAGAAACATCGTTCCAGTAAGAGAGTATCTAAGTAACAGTGAGAGACAAGTTTAAAAACAATAGCAATTTTTCCTTGTTTCAGAAAGAGTATAAATACGCATTTCACCAAACTTTAAAAATAAAACTTGATTTTGGCAAAGAGGATAATAAAACTACTCAAAGGACTTTTGCTGCAGGTTGAGTTTTTATGTTTCAGGTGTTAGCATAGTTAGTGCCCGGCACTCACTGAGGCTGGACTGCTCTTTATAACCTTCTCATCATCATTATTCCCGTAACTTCATTCCCTCTACACCATATCTTCTCTTTAGAGGAGTAAGACCCAAGTCCTAGCACTTTAGTCAGGGGAATTTTCATCTTCGTGATTTGTCATGCAACTTACTGAAAGCTGAAGAGCCAGTGTCTGGCAGTGAATCACGCAGCCTCACACAGACTTAGCAGGGTCAGGGGCTGAGGAGATCCATGCCTCTTTAAGTGCAGTGTAGGGGCCACCTTCGCTAAAGTTAACCAGTGTTTTAACGTTCAGAATCCAGAGTTCCACGTTGGCCTAGGAAAGCACAATCTCCAGCGGTGAAACCCAGAAATTTGATATTTACACAGAGTAAATGTTGAATACTAGTGGTCTTACCTTGTCTCTCACCACATCGTTGTGGGCCTCACTCTTGGCTTAATCAAATACTTGCTGAGCTCCTGGAGAGACGCTAAGGTGAGCAGGTGCATGTGTTAGTGATGAGAGGAGGGAGCAGAGAAAACCCAGTCTGATGACTGTATTAGCTTCAGGGCCAGAGTCCTGACCCTCTTACAGTAAGGTCACAAAGTCTTCACATTTCATTCTAGGTAACAGGATACTCCTTTCATTAGGAGTCCTTTATCAACAATGCCTGAAATGATAGTGAAATGGAAAAAAAATGCAAGTATTTCTGTTTTGCAAGTTTCCACAAACTTTCTTATCAACTTTTGTAAGTCTGTTTTGTTTGATGACTTGTGGTGTTGAATTTGGAAAATGACTGATTTTTTTTTTTTGAACTTTAGTTTGCATTGATTAGTTTGTTGCTATCCAATAGTTGATAGCTGTTCTTAAATCCTCAGTCTTGAGGAATATATTTACTTACAGACAAGTCATACTTTTTTCTTTTAAAACTATGAAAATTTGTAAAAATAATGATCATATAAGTTTTAATGTTATTGGTATTGTTTCTCCATGATCCCCTCCCTATCTCAGACTTGTATTCCTTCTGACTAGGGACCAATCACCCACCATTAGAATAAAGCCTACTTAAGAATATAGTGTTTGAGGCAAGGGCCAAGTGCCTAGGACTGTGTTCTTCTCAAGGAAGCAGTTACCAAGTCTAGTGTATATGTATTACTTAGTAAGTAAAGCCACCTTATTGTTTCAGATTTCTGTGTATTTGTTACCTTTTCAAAATCTGTCGTTCTTTATATCAATCTTTTACATTGGAATAAGTGTGCTACATTTTTTAGGATAACTGAAACGTTCTCTAAAGTCTTTGTTGAGCCTGTGATTTGTCTACAAAAGTAGTTTAATTGAAAGCATTCAGCTTACCAGTATGTCAGCTGCGAGAAGGAAAATGTCTTGGTAATTAAGAGCATCACTATTGTTTGTAATATGGAAGCATGTTTATACAGCTTTGGAATCTTCTAATGCCCACGAAAAAGTTGAAGGCTAGAATCTCCAAGCAGTGGGCTGACATTGGTTTCCAGGGTGATGATCCCAAAACAGACTTCAGAGGCATGGGCATACTTGGATTAATCAATCTTGTGTAAGTGAAAATAAACTTTCTTTTCTTCTCTAAATGAAATTCCATGTAATCTCCAATCTTGTTAAGTTTTAGTAAGAATTAATTTGGTTGTTTCATATTATCTCTGAATTTTAGTAGCTGCTGTGCTATTAGTATTTACTAATATACTGGCAAAAATTTGAAGATGTTGGCCATATGCTTTGTCTGTGTGTGTGTGTGTGTGTGTGTGTGTGTGTGTGTGTGATTTCTTTACTTACCAACTTTTCCTCTTTCTCTTCCTACCTTTCTGATACCATTTAAAGAATTGTATATACTCTTTTCCTACTCTTTTTATCTTTTTGCCTCTTTCTTCTTGACTCTCTGATTCCATTTTAGGAATTATAAGCACACAAGATGAAAATAAAGTCTCTTCACACTTATTCTTCACCATCTATGACAAGTGATCTAAATCCCTGACCTTTCAGAGCCTATATGAGTTCTCTCTTGTTTCTCTTTTTTAATATTTATGCTTGGGCATATATGTGAAATCTCAAAATACGTAACTAAAATCAGAATTGATAACCAACTCTATTTTAGAAATTAACCTGGAAGATTAATATGGATATGAATGTGCACATGGAGATATTCTAGTGTTTGGGCCTGTCCTTGAGTAGTGATTTATAGGCTTATAAAATGCCTAGGGTGGGAACCCTAACCATAACGAAGTTTATATAATTGTTACTGTGAAAGAATTAATCCCCAAATTGAGCTAATTTATGTTAATATTGAGAAAAAAATCTGATCAATATGGATAAGGCTTTTGGGAGGAAAATAGAAGTCATAGTAGGGCTTTGATATTTACAGGTTTTTTCCCAGTGACAAAAGTATTTACTTTTCTGTAATACATAAATTTATGAGTAGGAAAGTTCCCTATATGTCTACTTTTCAAAAATAAAGCACAAAAGTCTGAAAAATGATGATAATAATTACAAAAAATTAGATTGCCAGTTTTTCACTTTGATAAACAGAAACTTGAATTTAAGTAAAATAAATGCAGTTTGTTTTCACTTGGG
The DNA here is from genome assembly GCA_006410935.1 of Redunca redunca. Lineage (NCBI taxonomy): Eukaryota > Metazoa > Chordata > Mammalia > Artiodactyla > Bovidae > Redunca > Redunca redunca. The sequence continues at coordinate 136,528 of SJYQ01095401.1, forward strand.
AAAATTCTAAAATATTTTAAAATTTTTTATTGTTCAGAACACATAGATCTTTTGTTTTTAGCCTTTAAAGTCCATCCTTTTTCTTGATACTTGTAAACTACGCAGATAATTGGAGTTCAGTTAGATACACATTCTTCTGATGTTTCCTTTTTAACTGTTGCTGAGTAACCTTGCTTTTGGCTCATTTCCTCAGAAATCAAGATTTTCAGCACTTGTCAGAAGATAATTTAGCTTAAAACTTAAATAATTTAATGGGATTTGATTCAGTTCTGTGGTAAGGGATTCTGATAGACCTTTAAATAATTTGTAGATATTTTTACTCTATTTAGAGCTGCTGCTAAGTCGCTTCAGTCGTGTCCGACTCTGTGCGACCCCATAGACGGCAGCCCACCAGGCTCCCCCATCCCTGGGATTCTCCAGGCAAGAACACTGGAGTGGGTTGCCATTTCCTTCTCCAATGCAGGAAAGTGAAAAGTGAAAGTGAAGTCGCTTAGTCTTGTGCGACTCTTAGCGACCCCATGGACTGCAGCCCACCAGGCTCCTTCGTCCATGGAATTTTCCAGGCAAGAGCACTGGAGTGGGGTGCCATTGCCTTCTCTGTATTTAGAGCTAGTAGCTACTAATTTGAAAAATGACTGAGATCCAGATATTTTGTTTAATGGCCATTGATGTGCTAGAAATGGTTGAAAATATAAAATTAGCTCTGGCTTCTCTGTAAGATTTGGTCTATAAGAACTCAAAAGAGGATGCATTGGTACACACCAACAGGATGTACCAGCCTTTATATAGTTCTCTTCTGTACCTGCTCATACTTCTGTTTTATGGCCGGTATTTTAGTTATACCACTCATCAAGGAGAGTTTTGTTTTTGTTTGGTTTTTAAGCAAAAGGAAGGCTATTGACTTTCTTCTGATTGCACTGACAATGCCATTAGGCAGTACAGACTTAAGTCACAACAGAAGGAATGAAGTCAGGTGAAAGGAAGTGTCCCAAGAGGTAGACAGTGACTACTTTATAAGAAATGTGGAACAAAAAGACAGAACTCTAAATTTTCCTTAAGATAGATTTTAAAAATCTCTTGTTGGATCATTTTTTTGTCAAAATACTTCAAAATCTAGCAAAGGACCCATATCCTATACTAGATAGGGCTGATGGCTCAGAATTAAGTTCTGATGGAGAAGCATCTCGGAGGCACTCAAGGATCTGAGGTGGAGACTGGGGTACTTTCGGCAATAGGGCTGTCATTTTGACAGTAGCTTTTGAAATTGCTTCTGGGTGTCTTCAGTTTGAATGGCATGTTAATTTTGTTACTTTTCTTAAACTTTTCCAGATATTTCAGTGAAAATTACACCAGTGAAGCTCATCAGATTCTTTCCCGTTCAAATCATCCAAAATTAGGGTAAGCTGGATATATTAAACTGTAAACTCTTGAATTTAAGTTAATTAGAAGATCTGAATTTGAAAGTATTTCAGGGTATTTTTCTAGATTATTTTAGTTACTAAGAACTTTATAAATAATATTGCATGACATTATTTTAATATATGTAATCATAAACCAATTTTTTATGTATTTCAGTTATTTTTATCATAAGATATAGTTTATCTATAAAATGGAAATAAGGACCTTTTAAAATTTTTCTGAGGAAGATTTGAAATGGGAATGGGAAATAGCTTTGAAATAGGAATAGGAAAATGAGAAATAACTTTGAAACTTGTGAAGTAAAATGTAAATTGACATTATTAGCTTTGTTGTTGTTCGATTGCTAAGTTGTGTCCGATTCTTTGCAATTATTAGCTTTATCATTATTTATTTTTATATTTCAGTGATACCTATCTTTGAAAAAGCATTATATTGATAACAGTATTACATCATAAAAATAAATACCCTGATAATGGAGAAACTATCAGATTACCCAGTGTATTTTAGAAATCAGTGAGGTTGTACGTAGCACTCTTGGATTTTTTAAAAAGGATTTTGGTTTTAGATATTCATGCGACCAGAGCTTTATTTTCATGTTTTAGATTAGATCCAGAAAATCAGTAGGCTCTAAAGAACAAAAATGTTTAATCAATTCTGGTTTACTTTCTTAATATGTAGAAATTATTTTAAAATCAATACTGTGTTAGAAATTAATCAGAGTAACATTTTACTAATTCCTTGCATAGTTTAAAATTTACTTTATGAACTATTTGGCTAGCTGGGATAACTGGTAATGTTTCTGACATAGGTATTCTTATGCAATAGTTGGAATCAATCTTACAGAGATGGCTTATAGCTTACTGAAGAGTGAAGCTTTGAAGTTTCACCTCTACAACTTTGTTCCTGGTATACCAACAATGGAACACTTTCACCAGTTTTATTGTGAGTATTGAAATGAGTTAAAAGTAGACATTTCTAAGAAAAATTTTAAATCCTTAGTAAAGTGTGTGTGTGTATGTATATATATATATACACACCCACACTTAATATGTAATATTCTATATGTAATATAGAATATACTACCTTGATCAAATATATAATGTATATTTGTCATTTTACTATTTAGTATCTTAGAAAAACCAGATAATGGAATATGGGTTTCTAAGAGTATTTTGTACTTCAGTTTATATATTTGCTGATGTAAAAAATTGAGTGAGACAGTTTTCTGACATGTATGCAAATTTAGTATTTATGCAGTTTTTCTGTAGACATTCATTTTCCAGTCAACTACAGATGAATTTTTCTTCTTATGTAGTGGTTAATGAATGCTGTTGAATCAAGGACAGATCGATCATTTGGTTACTCTTGTAAGAAAGTTTAAAGGAATGTTTGACACACACACACCCCTTATTTCAAGACCAGGTTTTTTTTTGTATTAGGTTGGGGCTATCTAGTAACTCTTCCTAAAGCAGTTATGTAACAGTCATGTAACAGTTGTAACTGTTCCTTTAACTTTTATTTTAATGATATTTGAATCTTGAAGGCTTAATGTGAATAAATGCATCTTCTGAAGATACTGCTCAGAAGCAAAGAATTCAGAATTAGCCTGGTTTCATACTCTCCTTTTTCTTGATCTTTTTGTGTCTTTAGATAGGATATAGATTATAGGAAACTACTTAGATACTAAGGGTCCAGATCGTAACATCTTCATCCATTCTCAACGGAGTCATCCAGGTCTCCATTGCCATAACCTCCCCTGCCTTTACTAATCCCTAATTTTCAGGTTTGTCTCCTTCCTAAATTCCTCTTGAATTTGTCCACCTATTTCAGTTCCATTGTTACTGTAATGTTACTTTGTTACTAGGTTACTGTCATAGCCTTTTCCCTAGTCTTTCAGTCATGATCCTCTTCTAGATATCCACGTTCAAAGTATGCTGCTGCTGCTAAGTCACGTCAGTCGTGTCCGACTCTGTGTGACCCCAGAAACGGCAGCCCACCAGGCCCCCCAGTCCCTGGGATTCTCCAGGCAAGAACACTGCAGTGGGTTGCCATTTCCTTCTCCAATGCATGAAAGTGAAAAGTGAAAGTGAAGTCGCTCAGTCATGTCCAACTCCTAGCGGCCTCATTGACTGCAGCCTACTAGGCTCCTCCATACATGGGATTCTCCAGGCAAGAGTACTGGAGTAGGATGTTATTTAAAATGAAAATCTAGTCGTTTTCTTTCATCTTGTTACTGAAAAACTGTTTTTCCCTCTTCTAGTCTTGTTTAATTTCTTCTCCTAAATCTCTCATTGACTTTGTGCAAAGGGCTGAAACTCCTGGGACTTGGCCAGCTGTCTCCAGATTATTTGTCTTGTCTATGAATATATGCTTGTAGAATGCTGCTTGTTGAACACAAAAATGAATAGGAAAATAAACAACCAAAAAACTACCCCCTCCCCTAGCATTTTACCATATTTAAATAAATGTGTTAGAGTGACAAGTGGGAATGCAGTACAAAATGAACTCTGTCCAATATTTTTCCCCTACAGAGGGGTAACTGGAGCATCTTTGGATAGTGTTGCTTACGGTGCTCTCAATACCAGCATCTTCTTTGGCTCCTGACTAGGAAGATCATCAAAGTAATACATGAGGTGGCAAAGTCATTAGAGGACCTTCTCAGTTGCTTTGTTTCTATCAGTCACATCCATAAGACCTGTGGATCATCCAGGAAGCAGGGAAGCTAATGTTTTTCAAATTTCTTGAAACATTTCAAGCAAACACACACACAGAAAGACACACATATACTCATCTTTTACACAAAAGTTTCCCCCTCAGAATTGACTTTAATGTCTTAGTTAAGGTTCTGCTCTTATTCAGTTCAGTTCAGTTGCTCAGTCATGACCCCATGGACTGCAGCACACCAGGCTTCCCTGTCGATCACCAAATCCCAGAGCTTACTCAAAGTCATGTCCATTGAGTCAGTGATGCCATCCAACCATCTCATCCTCTGTTATCCCCTTCTCCTCCCACCTTCAATCTTTCCCAGCATCAGAGTCTTTTCTAATGAGTCAGCTCTTCGCATCAGGTGGGAAAGTACTCGTGTTTCAGCTTCAACATCAGTCCTTCCAGTGAACACCCAGGACTGATTTCCTTTAGGATGGACTGGTTGAATCTCCTTGCAGTCCAAGGTACTCTTCAAGAGTCTTCTTCAACAGCACAGTTCAAAAGCATCAATTCTTCGGCACTCAGCTTTCTTTATAGTCCAACTCTCACATCCATACATGACTACTAAAAAAACCATAGCTTTGACTAGAAGGACCTTCGTTGGCAAAGTAATGTCTCTGCTTTTTAATATGCTGTCTAGGGTGGTCATAGCTTTTCTTCCAATGAGCAAACATCTTCTAATTTCATGGCTGCGGTCACCATCTGCAGTGATTTAGGAGCCCAAAAATATAAAGTCTGTCACTGTTTCCACTGTTTCCCCATCTATTTGCCACTAGCTTTGTTTGTAGTGATGCTTCCTGAGTCCCACTTGACTTCACATTCCAGGATGTCTGGCTCTAGGTAAATGATCACATGGGTTATCTGGTCATGAAGATCTTTTTTGTATAGTTCTGTGTATTCTTGCCACCTCTTCTTAATATCTTCTGCTTCTGTTAGGTCCATACCATTTCTGTCCTTTATTGTGCCCATCTTTGCATGAAATGTTCCCTTGGTATGTCTAATTTTCTTAAGCAATCTCTAGTCTTTCCCATTCTAGTGGGAAAGATCTCTAGTCTTTCTATTTCTTTCCACTGATCACTGAGGAAGGCTTTCTTATCTCTCCTTGCTATTCTTTGGAACTCTGCATTCAAATGGTTATATCTTTCCTTTTCTCCTTTGCCTTTTGCTTCTCTTCTTTCCACAGCTATTTGTAAGGCCTCCTCACACACCATTTTGCCTTTTTGCATTTGTTTTTCTTGGGGATGGTCTTGATCCCTGCCTCCTGTACAGTGTCACGAACCTCCATCCATAGTTCTTCAGGCACTCTATCAGATCTAATCCCTTGAATCTATTTCTCACTTCCACTGTATAATCATAAGGGATTTGATTTAGGTCATACCTGAATGGTCTAGTGGTTTTCCGTACCTTCTTCAATTTAAGTCTGAATTTGGCAATAAAAGAGTTCATGATCTGAGCCACAGTCAGCTTCCAGTCTTGTTTTTGCTGACTGTATAGAGCTTCTCCATCTCTGGCTGCAAAGAATATAATCAGTCTGATTTCAGAATTGACCATCTGGTGATGTCCGTGTGTAAAGTCTTCTCTTATGTTGTTGGAAGAGGGTGTTTGCTATGCCCAGTGCGTTCTCTTGGCAAAACTCTGTTAGCCTTTGGTCTGCTTCATTCTGTACTCCAAGGCCAAATTTGCTGTTACTCCAGGTATCTCTTGACATCCTACTTTTGCATTCCAGTCCCCTATAATGCAAAAGAACATCTTTTTTGGGTGTTAGTTCTAGAAGGTCTTATAGGTCTTCATAGAACCATTCAACTTCAGCTTCTTCGGCATTAGTGGTTGGTGCATAGACTTTGACTAAGGTGATACTGAATGGTTTACCTTCGAAACAGACAGAGATCATTCTGTCGTCTTTTAGATTGCATCCAAGTACTGCATTTTGGATTATGCATGGCTACTCCATTTCTTCTAAGGGATTCCTGCCCACAGTAGTAGATATAATGGTCATCTGAGTTAAATTCACCCATTCCAGTCCATTTTAGTTCGCTGATTTCTAGAATGTCTATGTTCACTCTTACCATCGCCTGTTTCCCACTTCCAATTTGCCTTGATTCATGGACCTGACATTCCAGGTTCCTATGCAGTATTGCTCTTTACAGCATCAGACTTTACTTCCATCACCAGTCACATCCACAACTGGGTGTTGTTTTTGCTTTGGCTCTGTCTCTTCATTCTTTCTGGAGTTTTTTCTCCACTGATCTCCAGTAGCATTTTGGGTACCTACCAACCTAGGGAGTTCATCTTTCAGTGTCCTATATTTTTGCCTTTTGATACTGTTCATGGGGTTCTCATGGGGTTAAAGGGAACATTTCATGCACAGATGGGCACAATAAAGGACAGAAATGGTATGGACCTAACAGAAGCAGAAGATATTAAGAAGTGGCAAGAATACACAGAAGAACTGTACAAAAAAGATCTTCACAACCTAGATAATCACGATGATGTGATCACTCACCTAGAGCCAGACATCCTGGAATGTGAAGTCAAGTGGGCCTTAGAAAGCATCACTATGAACAAAGCTAGTGGAGGTGATAGAATTCTAGTTGAGCTATTTCAAATCCTAAAAGATGATGCTGTGAAAGCGCTGCACTCAATATGCCAGCAAATTTGGAAAACTCAGCAATGGCCACAGGACTGGACAAGGTCAGTTTTCATTCCAATCCCAAAGAAAGGCGGTGCCAAAGAATGCTGAAACTACCGCACAATTGCACTTATCTCACATGCTAGTAAAGAAATGCTCAAAATTCTCCAAGCCAGGCTTCAGCAATACATGAACCATGAACTTCCAGATGTTCAAACTGGATTTAGAAAAGGCAGAGGAGCCAGAGATCAAATTGCCAATATCCGCTGGATCATCGAAAAAGCAAGAGTTCCAGAAAAACATCTGTTTCTGCTTTACTGAGTATGGCAAAGCCTTTGACTGTGTGGATCAAAACAAACTGTGGAAAATTCTTAAAGAGATGGGAATACCAGACCACCTGACTTACCTCTTGAGAAATCTGTATGCAGGTCAGGAAGTAACAGTTAGAACTGGACATGGAATAACAGACTAGTTCCAAGTCAGGAAAGGAGTACATCAAGGCTGTTTTATTGTCACCCTGCTTATTTAACTTATATGCAGAGTACATCATGAGAAACGCTGGACTGGATTAAGCACAAGCTGGAATCAAGATTTTCTGGAGAAATATCAATAACCTCAGATAGCAAATGACACCACCCTTATGGCAGAAAGTGAAGAACTAAAGAGCCTCTTGATGAAAGTGAAAGAGGAAAGTGAAAAAGTTGGCTTAAAGTTCAACATTCAGAAAACAAAGATCCTGGCATCCGGTCCCCTCATGGCAGATAGATGGGGAAACAGTGGAAACAGTGCTGCTGCTGCTGCTAAGTCGCCTCAGTCGTGTCCGACTCTATGACTGACTATATTTTTGGGCTCCAAAATCACTGCAGATGATGACTGCAGCCATGAAATTAAGAGATGCTTGGAAGGAAAGTTATGACCAACCTAGATAGCATATTAAAAAGCAGAGACATTACTTTGCCAATGAAGGTCCTTCTAGCCAAGGCTATTGTTTTTCCAGTAGTCATGTATGGATGTGAGAGTTGGACTATAAAGAAAGCTGAGTGATGAAGAATTGATGCTTTTGAACTGTGGTGTTGGAGAAGACTCTTGAGAGTCCTTTGGACTACAGGGAGATTCAACCAGTCCATCCTAAAGGAGGTCAGTCCTGGTGTCATTGGAAGGACTGATGTTGAAGCTGAAACTCCAATACTTTGGCCACCTGATGCAAAGAGCTGACTCATTTGAAAAGACCCTGATGCTGGGAAAGATTGAAGGCAGGAGAAGGGGACGACAGAGGATGAAATAGCTGGATGGCATCACTGACTCAGTGGACATGAGTTTGAATAAACTCCGTGAGTTGGTGATGGACAAGGAGGCCTGGCGTGCCGTGATTCATGGGGTCGCAAAGAGTCAGACGCGACTGAGCGACTGAACTGAACTCATGGGGTTCTCAAGGCAAGAATACTGAAGTGATTTGCCATTCTGTTTTCCAGTGAACCGCATTTTGTCAGAACTCTCCACCATGACCCTTCTGACTTGGATGAACCTACAGGACATGGGTCATAGTTTCATTGAGCTAGACAAGGCTGTGGTCCATGTGATCACTGTGGTTAGTTTTCTCTGATTATGGTTTTCATTCTGTCTGCCATCTGATGGATAAGGATAAGAAGCTTATGGAAGCTTCTTGATGGGAGAGACTGACTGAGGGGGAAACTGAGTCTTGTTCTGGTGGGTGGGGCCATGCTCAGTAAATCTTTAATCCAATTTTCTGCTCTTACTAGAAGAAGCATATTCTAACTGGAAGATAGTTTGAAACCTTATCTTTTGAACATACATACCTTTCTTTGTTGGAAGATTGAGCCCAATTCATTTGCACAAGTCAGTTCCAAGGTCCTAGTTGCTATCTAAAAGAAATAACTGTATAAAAAGACTGGCTTCACATTGTTTATTTCCCTGTGATCTGTGTCTGTCTCCGCTCTCCTCCTTGTCCCTCCTGCCATTTTGTTGTTATCATTTTCCATGGACAAGACTGGAAGCAGCAAGTGGTAACTAGCTTCTTAGTTCTGTTGTCACTATTTGTATATCTAACATGTAAGCACATAGTCACTGTCATCCTGGGAAGTCACCAACCACTGGTTTGGAGGTTCCCAAAAGTTAACTCTTAAATTTGTATAATAAAAAGGTTATGACTGTTAATAGCTTTATTGAGGTATAATTTATATACCATAAAATTCACCTGTTTTAAGTGTATAGTTCAGTGAGTTTTAGTAGATTTACTTAGTTGTACAACTGTCACTATAATCCAGTTTTAGAACATTTGTATCACCCCAGTAACATCCTTCATACCAGTTTATTCCTGTTCCTGCGGTTCTCCTATTTTTAATCCCTGTGGGAAAACCTCAAGTGCCCTTGCAGCTTTGGTTAGCGACAGTAGAAGCGTACGGGGAATTGTAAGTCTGGAAATGTTGTATGGCATTTCCGTCAGGTCTGGTGTTTAAAACTCCTGGAGTCAGAGGACAGTAGAGTGGGTATGTTGCTTTATGGAAAGCGCTCTTTCCTTTCCCTTCCTGCCAGGCTTTAGGAGTCCTCTGCCACCTACAGGCCTGTCAGCTCCTAGAATTTTGGTGCCATCTCTTGCAGTTGCCTGTGTCTCATCAAGTCAACTTACAGCCTCAGTGTTTTGAGTCAGTCTTTTTCTGGCACCAGTTTGCCTTATAACCACCTCACTCTGAAACAAGAAACTGCTAGTGTTTTGCCCTTGAGCAGTTGCTTCTAGACTATATAGCCGTTTGAATAGGTAAGGAAAAGCAATTTAAAGGTATGTAAGTAGCTAAAACCCGATAGCCAGAAATACTAAAACAAGCTGTGTTCTATAAAATTTAGTTGGATGTCTGACTTTTAATACTACCAAGAGCATTAAATCTCCAAAGTTTCTGATTGCACATCCCTATTTGATATTGGGGGTAGGGTGCAGGAGAACACAGACTCAATTTATATATGGATGAGTAGATGTACTATTGTGCTAATGTATACACAGAATAAATTTTGAATGAAAAACGTAAAATATTAGTTAAAAATAATTACAAGATCACCATTCTCAGTTTGGCTCTTGGGAACAGGAAGCAGATGGTGTCTCTCTGCTCAAAGAGGCCTTATTCTTTGATTCTGTCACATACTCCGGTTGACAAAGATCTGTTATCAAGGGATTAATCTGAAATCTTTCTTCAGGTGACCTTCTTATGAAATGATATTTCACTGTTGAAGTGTTGTGGTTCTTGTCTGTTATTGTTTGCTTTATGACTAATGTTTTAAAATGGAATTTACAGTCATTTCATACTATGCAATTTGTGATAGTGTAGCCACTCTTTTATGTAGTCACTGGCTATATTCCCCCATTTATCTGAAATAGGTCACTTCTTGAACAGCCTTTCAGAAAGGGGAATGAGATGCTGGTGGAAACCAAGTCTGATTTATAAAATAATAGAGGCCACTTGCACACTGTGGCTCGGGCAAGTTGTTTAACTTCTCTGCACCTCTGTTTCCTCTGCAGAAAAATGGGAATAGCACAACACTGGCTCGTAGGATTGCTGTGAGAGGGAATGAGCACACGGCCACGGCCATAGTAGCATTTGCTAAGTAGTTAAATACATGCATCTGGTTGAATCCGTATAGGGTTTAGGAACAGTTTTAAATTCACATATTTTGCTGTTGTAAATATGTCTATTTACATGTTCATCTTCATTAAATACTTTTAACATTTTGAGTGTTAATTTGGCTATTGTAATGAGGATATTGAAAAACAAAAATATTAAGCCTATTTAGTGCTGATGTATTTTTTTCAAAAAGAGCAGATGCTTGATAGTTCTTTGAAAAAAGCAAAAGTAACTCACTTATAAATCTAGTAGAAAACACAGCTTCTTTTGTACTTGATCCATGCCTGACATTTTCTTGTACTCTCATTTTTCTGTTTCACGGGTCTCTGGAGATAACTTCGCTCCCTATTCTCAGGGTATCTTTAGTATCTAAATTTGAAGACTTTTGTTGACTTTTTTTGAGACAAAGAATAAATGTACTCTAAATATCTTGTTGAAGTTGATATTTATTTTGAACATACAAAAATATTTCTTATAAAGTTCCTCAGGTTTCTCTTAAAGATGGTTTCTGCCGATTGAATCCTAATATGGAATTTAAAAAATGGTTATACACTTTTAAAATGAGATGGTTGGGTGTGATTTCGTTATTGAGCACTATATTTATGTGTTTTTTTTTTTAACTGCAGGTTATCTTGTGTATGAATTTGACAAGTTTTGGTTCGAGGAAAAGCCAGAAAGCATTATGTATTTCAACGTGTACAGAGAGAAGTTTCATGAAAAGATTAAAGGGCTCTTACTGGATTGTAATGTATCACTTACTTTAAAAATATGAGACATCCGCAACATCTTCTATTTCTACCACATTTTGCACACACAACAGAATTTATATGTTGTAACAAATTATCTGATCACTTACACACCTTCTATATAATTTCCTACAAAAATATTTCAGAAATTCTATTTAAGAAAGCTAGTGGACAATCAGTGTATGTTTACACTTGTTAATACACTGTCCTCCAAAGGTACCTTAACTTCCAAAGATCCCCTCTGTAGAGTCACATGAACTGCCACGGTTTGGAGCTTGGGACTTAACCCATTCAGTGTAAAAGTACAAATCAGGTACCAATCAATTTTTGTTAAATTGATTGATTAAAATGTGTAAAAATCAGTTTTCGTTTTTCTGTGTTGTAACTATCAAGTTGGTATCTTTTCAAAGCTCTGTTAAGAGTTTTTGGTTTTTAGTCTGGAAATGGTCTTTTTTCCTTTGCCTTATTTTTTTTGTAAGTTAATTAACAGACTAGCTCGTCATGGTTCTCTTTGTTTGCATCTCGATCACACGTCACGGTGTCGTCTCATAGGAGCCACGGGAGCGTATAGGGAGACGCTCTTTGTCAGAGAAGGCAGAATTATGGACTTCTTTTTGGTTTCTCTGATTATTTCATGTAATAGGTAATGAGAGAATGCAGTGTTAGTGATTAGCTCTTTTGTTTTTAAATAACACACTTTGAAATATCACAGTGTAATTCTAAAGCTTTAAAGACATTTTCTCATTTTCACTGTTTGCTTTTTTATCAGCTACAGAGAAGAAATTTTAGTGCTTGGTGTGAGGGCTTTTATGAGGCCTCTCTGTCAGTGTACGTTTATGAAAAGAGATGCTCTGCTAAGAAAATCTTGATTATACTCAAAGAACAGGTGCTATTTCAATAAAGCTGTCTTTGAATTTTAGCAAGAGAAAAACCAAGCTTTTTAAAGATCTCAGTTAAGCGATGTTGGTTGATGTTACTCACTGTTGAGTCTCGCTTCTCTTTGCTTCGACACCACCACATTTCTAGATAATGATGTGTGACCTTGTGGGTTTTCTGTAACAGTCTGTGGGACTCTAAAGTAGCCTGAGAATGACGGCTGTGCATTTTGTATAGCTTTATTCTCTGAAAATCTCAGGAGAGCAGCGACTGCTGTCAAGGATTATAAAGTGATGAGATCCTAACAGGAACAGTTTCTTCTTTGTGTGTTTGACATTTGTACTCATAGCAAAACTAAAAGAATTTAAAGATAGGTCCATCTGATTACCAAATCCTTCTTAAATCCTACAGAAAGCAGCCTGTTAAATACATAATTTAAAATGTGATGACAGTTAATACATCTTTAGAGTGGTACATATCAAGCATTTAGGGACTGGCTTTTATATGATATATCAAGACCTGAAACTTTCAAGTATTTGTTTATGTCTGCTGACAGACTTCTCTCTTTAAACTTGCCAAAGAGAAGAGTGGTATAAAATATTCAGTTGGAAAACAACAAATGCGGTGTTGTATAGCACATACATTAACAGTGATGCCAAAAGAAAAAAAAGGACATGCATTGAAATTCTTCTGTTCTCAACAAGATAAAATGTTATAATTGGGCTCAATTTTACTATAATGGTGGTTTAGATTTTCTGTATTATAGGAATTTTAAAACAGGTTTCTTGTGGGAGACTTCTCAATCCTAGGAGTACCTTGACTTCATCTCTTTAAATGTTTTCTATACTTTATCATCCAGCCAGAGTTCTATGAGATAAAAATCAGGTATTAGCCATTAAGGTTCATTTTATCAGGGTGTTTACCATTACATGGAAAGCAATTGCTAGTCTTTTAGTTTTCACTTAGAAAATACTTACCTTTATATTTAATCTTTTAACAGATGAGGTCTTGAACTGATATAAACCTTTGTCAGTATGCTTTTAAAGAATGATTGAAGTGTAGAATGGGAAACTTTTCAAGTATTAAGTTTCTCCTAGGGGGAAGAAAAACCTTTTTAATAATTCTTTAATAATAATGTTTTTTAAATGTCATTTGAAATTTTGTTCAATAATATATTATTTAAGTCCACCTTTGTTTGTATAATATATTGCTCTGTTTTTGTTTAAGATGATCTGTAACCATTTCAAACAATTCTGTAGTAAGTTGGTTGAAAGCCACCAATAGATTCTGAGATTTGATAGTTTGAAAGCCAAGCTAAACGTCACCAGTTGTAAATTAGAATGTAACATGAGCCTTCTGATTTTCATGTGATAGTGACATACATGAAAAGAGAAATATGATAATTGTGTCTGCCATCCTACTTTTCCTTGCTTTCAACATATGTATGTTAGAATTTTAGGTAGTCTAAAAATCCATATTTAGAATCTTACCTGTTTCTATAGTAATAAAATACCAAAGTAGTGATAGAATTGAAGTAGAAGGAAAATTGTTTGCTTTAGCATCAAAAAAGTTCATCAGTGTTGAAATGAATTTTTGTGTGTGCCAGACTGAAGAGTGAATCAGTGACAAAAAGAGTCTAAATATATAATTACAAGTTGCAGTTTAAATACATTCTGAAAGACAATCTTTAAAGAATTGAGAGAAATCAGGGGATATCAGTGAACTTAGACCCACCTCTCTTTATAAATATGGTGATATAGTCAGATATAAAATCAGTGTCTTACTGGCACCATTTATAATTGAGAAAGCAGAATCTTTTTCTTAAAAATGCCTGTCCTGATTTTTTTTCCCTAAAATAAGCTACTTGGATTTGTATGTATTTTTCTATGTGAAAATATATGTACTCTTCATTTTTATTCCAGTGTCTGTAGTTGTTTATGTTCTATTTCCCCCCTTTGCATTCAGTGAAATAGAACTTGGTCAAAGATTTGCTAAAAGGAGAAACATGAAAGGAATGTGAAGGAGGAGTGTTCATTGCCAGAGCAGGAAAGATTACATGTTATCTTAGCACAAAGAGAAGACATTTGGCTTGAAGGGCAATAATGTTTATTATCCTTTTGAATTAATGATTGGGGACCAGCAGCTATTTTCTCAGGATAAACGGTCCACCCAACTTCTGGGGAGGCTTAAGTTCGATTTCATATTTATGAACCTCTCTGATATTTTTAAATGAAGATTCCTGGAGTTGATAAAAATCTGAGAAAAATCATGAGTGAGCCTTTTTTTCCTTAGCTTCAGCTTTGGATAAGAAAAATGTTAAAATGTAGTGCAGGTAAGACCCAACTACTACCTTACTATTATAGGGCAAGGCTATGTTTCTAAACAAAGTATTCAAAAAATATTTAAGCAGTAGCTTTCCCTAGGGGAAAGAGTGCTGGTTGGCAATGTAAAGAAATAGATTTCTGTCTACTTTGGATAAAGCAATTAACTTCCTATGTAAAAGCAATAGTTGAAATGGAATGTCGTTTTGTTTGGAATGTTGTGAGCAAATAAAAACATGTTGAAATTGTCATAAGCCTCTCTATTAATACTTATGCTCGCTTCCCATCTTCCTTGTCCCTTATTTATGTCATTTATGTTCATGAAATAACACTTTTTAAATTTAATCCTTTAATCATGTTCCTGTAAGGTAAAATCAGAATATACAGAAAGTTTTTTTATTTTTATGATTTTAACTCGTCCACTGATTACCTATTTAAAAGGTTATTGGATAAGAACAATTGGTTATGACACCAGAAATGAAACTACCATCACCACCTCCCCCCTGCCCCCGTTCTTAGAAAGGCTAGGAATAAATCATACTATCCTGCAGTGTGTGTGCACAGTTGATCACGGATCTATTTGTATGTTAATGCATAGCGTCCATACGTTTTTTTAAAGCTGCAAAGCATTCCTCTGTGTGTGTGTATGTGTAGCTTATGTGTATGTGTATGTGAACTAAATATGGAACTGGTTTGATACAGCAAATGCAGTCCTTATTAAAGTTAGTACTAACTATAGCTTTAAATGTATATGTTAGGGAAAAAGACTTTAAAGACAAAGCAATCATCTCAAGGAGTTTGATGAAGAAGTACCAAATAAACCTGAAGAAAATAGAGAAGGAAATATCAAAGACAAGAGCTTTGATGCATAGAAAAGAAAACATGCATATAACAGGATCAACAAAGTGTTTGAGAAGACTAACAATATGGATAAACCTTAGTGAGACAAATTAACAATAAACAGAAAGCAAGTAATAAATACTGTCAAGAAGGAAATATGAAAAATTACTAGAGATCCTATAGATATTAAAAAGAATATATTGAGTAATGTCAAATTAGGAAAATTAGATGAAATGATTTCTAGAAAAATACATTTTATCAAAGCTACCCAAGAAGAAATAGAGATGCATAAAAGTCCTGGAGCTATTAAATGGATTCAGCAATTAAAAACCTTTCCACTAAAAAACCTGCAGTTTCATCATGGGCTTCACCAGTGAGTTAGCACATTTAAAAACTAATGTTCGTTTTCACAAACTCTTCCAAATAATGTGTATACTCTGTAATCCATAAGACTGTTATGATCTACTTTTTAAATTGGGGTATAGTTGCTTTACAATGTTTGTTAGCTTCTGCTGTACAATGAAGTGAATCAGCTGTGTGTACAGCTCCTTCTTGGACTGTTGGTGGCAATATAAATTGGTACAGCCACTTAGAGAACAGTACAGAGGTTCCTTAAACAAATAAAAGTAGAACTACCATATGACCCAGCACACCTACCACTGGGCATATCAAGATTTTTAATAGCTACAGAAAAAGCATTCAATAAATATTCAACATCCATTCGTGTTAAAAACTTGGCAAGTGAGAAATAGAAAGGGATTACCTTAATTTTACAAAATATATCTTTATAAAATGAACTATAGCAAATATACTTAATTATAAAATATTGGGATCAGAATTAAGAAAGGATGTCTTTTGCCATCTCTTGTATCAGTCAGCCATTGCCACAATACAACGTACAACAACCAACCACAGAAATATCTCAGTGACCTACAGAACAATTTTACTCCTCACGCATGGGTAGGCTAGCCAGACAGTTTGGGTAGTCTCAGCTGGATTCAGCTAGCCTTAAATTGAGGTCATGATTTCACTTCCAGTCATCTCCATGTGGCTAGTTCATCTGAGGTCAGTGGGTTACCTGAGCCATGTTCTTCATGGTGTGGCAGAAACAAGAATAAATTCAGTTGCTCAAACACATTCTAGCCCTTGCTCACATCATGCCTACTAACATGATCTCTTGGTCATGGCAAATCACATGGCTAAGCCCAGCATCAATAAAGTAGGGAAATGTATTCTAAGAAGGCATGAGGAGTGAATCATTCAAATTGTTACCGAAAATAAATTCCGAATTGTACTAGAGATCCCACCAACTGGGATAAAACAAGTGGATGGAAAGAAAAGTTACTGCTTACAAATGATAGGCATGTGTACACAGAACATGAAAGAACTGGTGATCAGGTATCCAGGACAAGGATGAGGAATTTGATATCAATAGTGATCATGTTGAAGGTGAGAGATTCTGGCTAAGCCAATTTTAGTGGATTCTTGCTAAAATGGCTCTCAATGTAAAGTAATTAACCTCCAATTAAAATAAATAAAGTTATATTTAAAAAATAAAACAGCTCTCGAGGACACCCAAGGACAGAACCAAGTAGGAAAAGGCAGCTCGGAGGAGCCTGACTAAAGTTTGATCAAGGGTAGCAACTCGTCACTACTGCCCATTGCCTGACCAGGTTCCCAGCAAACAAAGTTTTATACTTTCCTTCTTCTTGAAAGAAATATGCTACTCTGAGATGGTGGTTTGTCTTAGTTTGGATTCTCCCAGAGTCAGGCCTCAAGACAAGGATTTGGAATTCTTTCAGGAAGTGATCCCAGGAGACACCAGTAAGGGGATGGAGGATAAAGAGTGGGGCTTGAAGTCTTCCCATAACTGGTTTTAGAGGTAAGCAAAATGCCACTGGAGTTACACCGAGCGTAACTGGATTCTGATCCTCGGAGGCATTCCACCCGACCGTGAGGGACCTGAGATAGTCACACGCCAGCTCCCATCAGTTATTGGTCCAAGGCTGCTCATAGGGGTGTGTTATTTTTCCTGTCCTTCTAGTGTGCCATGCCCAGGTGGGCAAAGATGTCTCTGGTGACTGGAAGAAGGCCCTGAACAGTACAGATGCTGACATGACAAAAGGCAGTCAGGGCAGCATCACCAACAGTCAGAGCAGAGTGATCCGTGCAGGATACGAGGGCATCTGCGACAAATGCTTTACAGTTAACGACGAAGGGAAATAAATGGAAGGGCACCCTCAGAGGCAACAGAGGAGAAACGTAATAGTAAATGCAATGTGGAGCTCACAACGCCTGGCAGCCTGGGGACTACCTGGCCATTTTGTGGCCACTCCTTGTTTTTGTCTTAACTCTTTTAATCTCCTGTTTATTCTTTCCCTACTCCTTCTGCACTCAGCTGGTAGATGAAAAGGTTACTACAGTTGCAAATGACGAAGTTGGTTTTGCTGGAAAGATGCAATGTAGATTAATTTTCATCTCAACCTGTTCCTCTGTCTAACCAAAGGTACCATCTAGCTCTAAAATTCTGTGATTCTAGGATAGATACTATGATTCTAATAACAGCAGTGCCCCAGTGAACACAGTGTCTTAGATTAGAAGTTGTTATAGATGCCATAAAATGTGGACTGTAAAAAGCATGTACTAATAACATTAAAAGTAAGTTTTTGCCCATTGATTCTAAAGACCTTCCCTTGTTATTTGGGAAGTTTTGTAACCCAGGTGAACCTCAACTCTTACATTAGATATAGATCCAAAAAGGGCAAACTTTAAGAGATATTAGCAATATTTTATTGAATATATTAACTGACAATGGGGTTAATAAATAAAAAGGAAACTTCATTTTTAAGTATTGATAAAGTGTATTTCACTCACTCTTCCTTTTCCATCAATTAATAATTGAATTAATAAAACATGTTAAAGGTCTTCATATTCAATCATAAAATCCCTCCCCCCATTAAATAGTCATTTAAGTACAGTAGCTTATCTGGATATTACATTTGCCAGGGTATATATTGAATGTTTTGCTTTCCCTTCCTTAAAATACTGAGAATAAAAGTCATAGGAAATAGTTTTCCCTTGGAAAAAAAATACTGCAGAACTCTCTATCAGAATTTCCTTATCTGGCTGAAATAAAGTGAATAGTTTCGCTTGCTTTTTAAAATTATCTGGTTAGCAAAGATCCCCGCTGGTCTGTTCCATCTTCTTCCCGAGGAGGACTAGGTCGCACAGTCCACGGTCTGCCTCGACTTCATTAATTCTCGCTTCAGCTGTTCAAAGCACACAAACATGATGATGTTCCAGGATCCCAGTCGCAAGAAGGAAGGTACAAGTCTAGAAAAGTGATGGCACCATTCTATTAGTTCGCTTAAAATTCGGATAGCTATTATAGTGCATGCCTTCAACTCAATGGACATGAGTTGGAGCAAACCCCGGGAGATGGTGAAGGACAGGGAAGCCTGGCATGCTGCAGTCCATGGGGTCATAAAGAGTTGGACACAACTGAGTGAGTGGACAACAGCAAATTATAGTCCAGGCCGTGCATGGTTCTCATTGTGCCACACATCTCCAGTGCAGGCGCTTGAGAGTGCCCACTCTCCACGTGTCCTTCCTCTGCCTCAAGTTTCATCCAGGTGCCCTACCCTGCTTCTGAACAATGAAATCCAGAGGATCACATCTATACAACAGTCCCACCAGACCAAAGCAAAGCCTGTCTCCTGCTTCATCATCTTCTCTTTTTTGAGGGGGCAGGAAATCTTGTTTTCCTTTGCTTTCTGAATGGAGTATAGGAAACTTTAATGCTTCCTATACTTAAAAGAGGAAGTAAGTGGAGAAAGCAAAGCGATGAATAATTAGACCACAGATCTTGGTAATTCTGGTCCTAAGAGGGGTGGTCAGAGACTGCATTGCCTTTTGTTTTTTTCTGTTGCTCTTGCTATTTTGAAGAATTCTGCCACAGTGTACACACTAGATGATTTATTTTGAAAATCCTGTCTACAGCAATGAAATATTCCCAGAGAAAATGATGTAAAATCTGTTAAGTCTGCCTTGGATTGGTATGTTAGAGAGCTTGCCTATTCAGATCACCCCCCAATATTTTGGGGGATCTCTTAGCATATATCTTCTGACTCCTGAATGTGTGTGTGTGTATTTTATGGTAAAATATACATAACATCAATTTATAATTTTAGCCAGCCATTTATACACATACATATGTATATATATATGTGTGTCTCTCTCTTGTAAATATATATATATATATTCAATAGAATAATTCAGTAGCATTAAATATGTTCTCATTGTTCTCATTACTACTCCCCATCTCCATCCCAAACTGAATCTCTGTACCCATTAAAAATAACTCCCCACTCCCCTCTCCCCTCAGCCAATAGATTGAGACCAAGGGACATGCTGTTGGTTTTGAATGAGCCACTGATCAAGCTTGAGAAGATTCTACTATCACAGCTTTAAATTTTCTGACACAGTGGAATTGGTGTATTGGAGAGATTTATGGCAAAGAAAAGTGGACGCTAAGTACACTGCGCATTCCAAGGGTGCTCAGCTGTCGACTGTTCAGATGGGATGGTGGCCCCGTAGCACACAGAATCCCTGAACACAACAGATACAGAAGAACACATCCTACCCTTTGAAAAAAGCTGACGGGCCTTCCCTAGTGAGCATCATCATTGCGCAGTTGGGCACACTTGTGTACTGTCCTGGTGAAGAGTTAACAAATCGGGTTTTCACCACATCCACTGGCGAGGACAGAACCGTTGTGCAGAATCCAGCAACAACAGCGGACACGAAGTGGCAGGGCACGTCGTCTGAAACGGGTCGATGAGACAGGTTAACCCTAGATTCTTGGGAGGGGCTTCTAGTTTCTAGTTATCATCAGATCCTTGAAAGCCTGTTGATAACAGGTCAACGTAGTTGTCTTATAAATAAATAACACACAGTAAGAGAGTGTTAGTCGCTCAGTTGTGCCCAACTCTTTGCGACCCCATGGACTGCAGCCCACCACGCTCCTCTGTCCATGAGATTTTCCAGGCAAGGATGCTGGAGTGGGTTGCCGTTTCCTTCTCCAGGGGATCTTCCCAACCCAGGGATCGAACCGGGGGTCTCCTGCACTGCAGGCAGATTCTTTACTGATTGAGCTACAAGGGAAGCTTGTACATACAGTAAGGAATGTTATAATTTTAGAAAAAATTGGCAAATGGTACATGGCATACTGGATTATAAGTGCTTTAGGAAAATAACCAGTTACTTACCTCTGTCCTTAGGGCATGACATAATACTCAACACATAGGCATCTATACATTTTTAAAAAAAAAATTAAAGTCATTGTCCAAGGAGAATTTCAATGTTTCCGGAACCTATTAGAATAAAATTTTTAGGAACCTATCCAATGGTTCTACTTTCCGGATGAAACCACCAAGAAGCTCCTTATTTAACTAGCTTATCTGGATACAGTGCAGGATGACTCATTTCCTGAATTCTGCTTTATAAAGAACAAGAGAGATGCTAATAAAAGTCATACATTAGTATTAAATGAGAATGATGCTGATATAAAAATACAGGTGCATCTTAGTTTTGTTGCAAAAGAAAAAAACTGTTGCAACAGAACTTCTAAAGCTTAGGGTTTTGGTTATATCTATTATTCAAGAGTATTACTGTTTTAAAAGACAAAATTATTACAATTAAGGGATTCAGTATAATAAAAGGTGAAATTATAAATGTGCAGACCTGCCACGTAAAAGAGAAAGTTACCTGCTAATAGTTTGTTTTTCACAAGGGCCTCCTTCGTTAGGTCATACGTCACGAGCTCTGTACAGTTGATGATGACATTCCTTGTCAGATTGGGAGTAGTCCCTGGAGGGAAAGAAAGTGTTGAATAGCTCCATCATATGATAAGGTGCTAACTGGATATGCGTGTTTCAACAATTATAGAATCCATGTTGAAGTGAGTCACCTTTCCAAAGCCCCGTCAAGCCTTCTGTTGTCGCTATAATTCTGTAAGCATTGTAAGTCCCAGTGTATCGAGGCTGGGGACCGTGGAGATGGCTCTGGGCTTGCAGTCTGACCTTGGCCACCTCTGTGGGCTGTCCAATGAACACGGCCACGCCTCCAGTCGTTAGGCCCGCTGAGATCTTGCTTCCCAAACTAGCTGTTGTTATCCAGAGAGAAAAAAATGGTGTGACAAGCGAAAAAGAAACAAGTCAAGACCCAGAATGCATTTATATGTCTTTTTAATTTTTAGTGGTTAATACTACTGTGTCATTAAATCTTTAGCACTTCCCTAATGCTTGTGCACGTGTTAATCATGTACTGTGCTTTGCTGAGTTGCTGAGTTGTGTCCAACTCTTTGTCACCCCCTGGACTGTGCTAAGAATGTATAAGTCATAGGAGGGCTAGAAGACTTCAAAGTTGGCTGAATTTTTTTTTTAATAAAGACTTTCAAGGAGAAAGAAAAACCCAATGCTTGTTTAAACAATGGCTTAGTTCTTTCCTATATTTGGCTTAGTTCTTTCTTTATATTTGCTCTATTTTTCAGTATTTCCCAATTGGGTGGAGGCTCCAGTCACCAGTGAAGCTTAGTCTTCTAGCCATCAATGAGACTGTTAATTATTGGACTTAGGGGTCTTAGGAAAAGCCCTAAAGGACAGACTGCCTGAGTTTGGGATGTCAAGTGGTCTCAGGCTTCAACAGGCTCCTAAAGGGACAAAAATAAGAAAGAAGTGATCGCGTGATTTTTAATTGCAAATTTTGAAAAATTAACACGGGTTACTCAAGACAGATATCATTTAATAAAATGACAAATAGTCTTGGAGCCTCGTTATTTAGTTGCTAAGACATGTCCTACTCTTTTGTGACCCCATGAAGCCTCATGCCTATTCCCATAATTAAAGTAGAGATCAATCACATTTACTCATCAAGGACTTTCTCAGTCTCTAATTCTATTTCCTAAGCTGTATAAAATGGAGGTAATAATATCTACCTCACAGAGTCATTGTGTGAGTTAATAACAAAATAGCACTTAACATAATGTCCTGCATATGGGAAATTCAGCAAGTCTTCTCATGACTGTGTGGTTGCTTTCCTTTCTCAATATGCTTGGCCAGGAGCTGAGCACTGAATAATACCCATCTTTTAACTGGCAAGATTCCTTTCACTTTTGGCCGTGATTTACAGTCTTACTTTGCTGCACTCATCCTCTGTTCCAATCCCCTTTTCATTTCCCAAGCTCCTTGGGAGCAGGGCCAATTCTTTGTCTTCCCTTCTCTTGGCCCATCTTCTCCTCAGTGCTCTGCAATCTAGCTGCCACCTCTTCTACTCTGCTCAAGATGGTTCTGCCAAGGAAACCCATGAGTTTCTGCTGTTAGGTACATCAATCCCTCCTTTCCTCACTACATCTCTCTGCTCTGTTTGGCCCTAATGTTAATTCCTCCCATGACCGGGAAATCTATCCCAGGTGTTTCTCCTAAGTTCTTGTGCAGATCAGACATCACCTATCCTCGACATATCCTAAACTGAATTTCTTACCTCCCCACTTAAGATGGTTTCTATATTCCCTCCCTCAATGAGTGGAATATTTAACCAGAAACTTGTAAGTTATCTTAACATGCCTACCTTTTCTTTACGCCTCACTTCCAACTCTCTACCAAGTTTAGTCAATTACATTTCCAAAATCTTTACTGCCCTTGCTTTAGCTTACCCTGATCATTTCTTTCTTTCTACGTTACCCTTTTCTTCCCCTTTTTCTGTATAGCTTTTATAGTGCTGCCAAAGTGATCTTCTGAAAATATAAATTATTTATGTTATTCCCTTGTTTATTATTTTTCAATGACTTCCCATCATTCTAAGGATAAAAGCTGAACTCCTTAGCATGGCCTGCAAGCTCTCCTGTGATCTGACGCATTTCTGCCTTTCTGGTGTCACTTCTTCCCACTCACCAGCATGTCTTTCCTCCATGCCCCATGTGTTCAAATATTGATGTTGGCTTGCCAGTTTGTTATGAAGACCACTACCTTGTGTGTAACTGTTTCCTGGGCCACCACTGAGCCTAGGACATGTCTCTCTGACTTCTCCCCCTCCCAGAAACACTGCCTGCTTACCTTCTTTCCCTGTGGTGAAGAACTCCTGGACAGTATCATAGAGACCGATCCTAAGAGAGGCAAAGCTTATTTGTCTCTGGAGACCAGCAGGCAGCCCACTGTAGAGTTTCACAGGCCCTTCTGTTTTTGCCAGAGTGATGATTGTACCCAGGACACCTTTATACCTAATGGCACTGGAGGTCAGGCATTCGCCCTGGATCTGGAAGTGAAAATTGAGAAAGGGAGTCCTACCTAGTGAGGAAAAAAACAAAGGTTGGCATCAAGCTGTCCTCAATGGAGAAAACTTGAGCCAAGATATTTTTTCCATTGTGTTATTTTCAGTCCTTTTCGCCTTCTCAGCAACATCTCCCCTTATCTATCTATCTAAAACCCTGGGTCAGGAAGATCCTCTAGAAAAGGAAATGGCAACCCACTCCAGTATTCTTGCCTGGAGAATCCCATGGAGAGAGGAGCCTGAGGGGGTGCAGTCCATAGCGTGGCAGAGTCAGATAGGACTGAAGCAATTTAGCACACATCTATCTGTCTAGAGCTAGATATCTAGATATCTATCTATCTAAAGGGGGAAGGGAGAGAATCTGGCTTCTAGGCATACTTTGAACATCCTCCCCATCCCGCACCTCACTGTCCCACCCCCAGGAACTCTCCAGAACCCCTAGGCAGTAGGCTAGGAAGATGTGCCTGTCTGATCAACTACAGGAGAGGTTGGAAACAGTCACAGTCAACCCGTCCTCCTCGACCCTCGCAGTTCTTTAGTTAATTCCTGCAATATTCCAGTTTCCACCCTAAAACATCCATCCAGTGACAGGTAAACTTTTTGAATGTGGCCACTGCTCTACCTAACGTGAGAAAGGATGGTAAAACCGGAGCCAGAGTCAAAGGGGCGCACAGTAGAGGTCCCCTCTCTGCCGAGGCACCTCCCCTTGCCCGCCGCGCTCCCTACCTGTAGCCGGACTTTGGCAGTGTCCAGGGGGAAGGTGATTATGTCAGCTACGCAGGCCGCCACCCCAGCCGAGAAGATCTTGACCGCCATGGTCGGGGGAACGTCTGACGCTGTGTGTCCCGCCATCCTGACTCAACGCGGACTCCGGCGCAAGGGGAGCAGGGCTTCAGTCCCAAAAGTGGAAGTTCTGCCTGGCTTCTCACTGCTGCGCGGCCGGGCAGCAGAACGGTGCAATCCGACTTCTTGTCAGTGGGGGCAGCAGGCAGGGGGCTGCAGCGGGCCAGGTGGCAGGTGGCGGAGTCGATGCAGCGGCGCCTGCCTGCCCTCTCTCGAGTCCGGGCTGGCCACGCCGTGCCCTCTGTCTCCGCGGATGATTTATATCGCCGGCGATCGCGATCCGGGCTGAGCCGATCCAGGTCTCTAGGGAATGGCAGGGCGTGTCCTGGGGCGCCAGGTCCCTCCCACCTCCCCATCCTGGCTGGGCACCTGGGGAGCCACCGTCTACGCTCTACTCT
Source organism: Redunca redunca (assembly GCA_006410935.1). NCBI lineage: Eukaryota > Metazoa > Chordata > Mammalia > Artiodactyla > Bovidae > Redunca > Redunca redunca. The sequence goes on from SJYQ01095401.1 coordinate 161,263, forward strand.
CGATGCGCAGGGAAGGGCGCACAGCAGCGCGCACCCCGAGCCTGGCAATCTGGGCATCTCTCCAGGCTTCTAGATTGGAGGGCGGGGAGGGGGAGTCCCTTAACCAAGCGCGAGCCCAGTGATCCTGGCAGAAGCTCCTGCCCAGCCGGAGAGCTCCAAGGCAAGAGTGGGACTCCTCTTATTCCTCTGACTCCCCAGGAGCCTTGCAGACACCTTCTCTGCTTGGCTTCCCTTTGCTCTCTTTCTGATTTCTCATCCTCTCACCCTTCTAGCCACATGCAGCCAAATGCGATTCCAAAAATTTCCAAGCAGAATCCAAGAACATCTGAGAACATTCTGAACTTTTAAAGTTTTTCATTTGACCACTTTGTACGAGGATGTCAAATGAAATGATAAACATTCTACAAAGCGAACCCGGAGTAAATTGCTAGAGTGATAAAGTGCTCTTTTAATTTCATTCTGGGTGCAGGGGTGGTGTGGTGAAAAGGACAAGGACAAGGGCAGATCACCAGGCTCCAGGTGCAGCTCTTACCTTCACAAGTCATCTATGACCCTTGACCCCTTTTCCTAGTCCCATTATACTCACTCCCATGTAAAGTGTGGATATTTGAGAGTCAGCAATATGAATGCGATAAAAGAAGGTCCACACTTTACATGGGAATGAGTATAATGGGACTAGGAAAAGGGGTCAAGGGTCAAGCTATAGGGATCCCCAAAGTTACGGTCAAGGAAAAATGACCTTATCAAAGGTCAAATTAGGAAAGAAACAGTGTCCTCAGTCATAGAACTAAGGCATTTGAGAATATAATTAATGAAGGGTTGGGTCTGTCAAGTAGTCATACTGTAATGTTTAGAAAAAATGTCAAAAGAGAATAAAAGCAAAGAAAACTATTGGATTTGGCTCTAACATAATTGGTCACCTTAGCGAGTGCAGCTATGGTGGAGTTATTAGTTTGTGAGGATGATGGCTAAGCAGATTGGGAATGCTCGTTATAATGCATAAAAGGTGAACCGCTATCACCTGGATAATCCCCAACCCACAACCCAACCCACCAACCCTATGCATTGTCTTTCTCAGTGGTTCCATCTGACGTAGTTTTAAAGCATAACCGCAGATTCCTCTCATCAAAAGACAAAGGTGCATGTCTTTTCCGCTTGCATCTAGGAAGGCTGGTACCTGCCTTACTGATAGAATAAGGCAGCACTGATGGTTTCTGAGGCTGGACTATAAAGTCCTTTCCTAAGGAAACATTAGGAACCCTGGGTCATTATGTAAGAAATCCAACCTCCCTGAGGCTGTCATGCTGGAGAGGCCCTAGGTAGGCGATTCCAGCCTTCCACATCAAGGCAGGAGACAGGAGAGTGCAGCTGCCTTGGATTCTTCAGATAAACCCGCCTGCCAGCTGAAAACACCACGTGATCTCCATCGATGGAATAGGACAGAAGGGTCATCCAGCTGTTGTTCAGTCACTCAGTCCTGTCTGATTCTTTGCACCCCCATGGACAGCAGCAGACCTGGCTTCCCTGTCCTCCACTATCTCCCAGAGTTTGCGCAAATTCATGTCCATTGAATTGGTAATGTTATCTAACCATCTCACCCTCTGTGGCCCCCTTCTCGTTTTGCCTTCAGTCTTTGCCAGCATCAGAGGCTCTTCGCATCAAGTATTGGCACTTCAGCTTCAGCATCAGTCCTCCCAATGAATATTCATGGTTTATTTCCACAGTCCAAGGGACTCTCAAGAGTCGTCTTCAGTACAATTCGAAAGCACCAATTCTTCAGAGCTCAGTCTTCTTTATGGTCCATCTCTCACATCCACACATGACTACTGGAAAAACCATAGATTTGACTATATGGACCTTTGTCGGCAAAGTGATGTTTCTGCTTTATGATACACTGTCTAGGTTTGTCATAGCTTTCCTTCCCTTGTGGCTCAGCTGGTAAAGAATTCGCCTGCAATGTGGGAGACCTGGGTTTGATTCCTGGGTTGGGAAGATCCCCTGGAGAAGGGAATGGCTACCCACTCCAGTATTCTGTCCTGGAGAATTCCACGGACTATAAATCCACAGGGTCGCAAAGAGTCAGACTCGACTGAGCAACTTTCACTTTCACGTTTTCTTCCAAGGAGCATCTTTTAATTTCATGGTTACAGTCACTGTCCACAGTGATTTTTTTTAGCCTAAGAAAATAAAATCTGTCACTGTTTCCACTTTTTCCCCGTCTGTCTGTCATGAAGTGATGGGACCATACCATACCATACCGTATCAGTTGAGTTCTGCCCAAATTCCTGATCCATGAAATTGTGAGACATAACGCAGTGGTTGTGGTTTTAAGCTGGAACCACCTTTTCTTTTCTGAGAAGTTAGGAGTGGCATCCACTCTCTTTACACACACTACCTTCATGATGAGCTGGATGCAGTGCAGGGTGTGGAATTTTGGAATTATGATTATAAAGGGAAGTCACAGTACATTTCTGAAGGAGAAGCAGGGTAAACGGAAAGTCACTTTGTTTCCTGTAGGCTCATGTTTTTAAAAGGCAGGGTATGGCAGGCTAGAGGAGAGTGTGAAATGAAAGCTATTAGAAAAGAAGGGAATGTGAGAAAGGGTCTGCTAGAAACAAGGAAAGTTTGTGGTCCCAACCAGCTAAGGACATAGAGGGAGAGGAGATTTGTGCCCAGCTAAGGACAGATAGGGAGAGGAGATTTGTGACCGGAGAACTGCAATTGCTCTGAGACTATGGGAAGGACAGCTCGAGCTCTGAAATGTTAACTTCCGGCTGGGTAGGTGTCCAGAGGTAGATTTGGTTTGTTCAGTGACGAGTGAGCATCTGAGGTGTGCTGGCCAGAAAGCCAATACTAAGGGTCCAGAAGAAGCAGAAGCCACAGCCTCCGTGGCCGTCCCTGGCAGTCTAGTGGTGAAGGCTGCAGTTCCAATGCAAGGGGTGTGGGTTCGGTCCCTGGTCAGGGAACTAAGCTCCTCCGTGCCATGTGGTATGGTTAAAAAGAAAAAAAAGTTAAAGCCTCCTGTGGGGCACCCATCAGAGGTCACAGGAGTTCCAGATTCGGAAATGGTTCTGGATTCCAAAGACCAGACTCCTTTACCCCTTCGGGAGTCTCTGGGAAGTAGGGGAAAGTTTGCCTCAGGTTGGAGAGAACAGTAGGGGAGAGGGCGGTGTCCCCAGAGGCTCAGCCCTCTGCTCTTCTGGCACAAAGAAGTAGAGAAATAAAGAGCAGGGCAGTGTGAGCAAGGGCAGCAGAGCTTTCGTGACGTAGCTACGGGACGGTGGCGAGTTCCCACTGTGCTAAATGCCTACTTCCCTCTTAAAACTTAGAACAACACCGAGGGGGAAGGGGGCTGGGATGAACTGGGAGCTTGGGATCGACATATATACACTATTGATACTATGGAGAAAATTGGTACCCAGTGAGAACCTACTCTGTAGCCCAGGGGACTCTACTTGGTGCTCTGTGGGGACCTGAATGGGAAGGAAATCCAAAAGAGGGGCTGTATATAAACATACAGCTAATCCACTTTGCCGTATAGCAGAAACTAGCACATTGTAAAGCAACTATACGCCAACAAAAATTAATAAAAAATGAAATAAAATTTAGCACAACAAACTGTGGTCGACCAGGAACCTCTGAACAAAATGTCTTCTTGTACTGATATTAACTAAGCATAACAATGCCGTACATTTGAAAAATGTTCTGCACGTTCCCATAATTCTCTCATTAACCACCAGGAGAAAATATCATCTCATAGTTATAGATAATAACTATAGAGATAACTGTGCAAATGACAGAAGAGACAATTTATAAAAGAAGAAACACAACCTTTAAAATAGAGTGATATATTTACCATCACTAAGAAAAAAATGCACTTCACTTAATAAATTAATACAATGTCTCTATAAAAAGCATAATTATTTTAACATTCACATGTACATTTTAAATTTACTATCATAAATATAAATTGTGAGTGGTGTAAATTATGCATATTTAAAATGTGGTAATTATCTTGTCAGCATTATATTAGTGATGGCAGTATAAATTTACATGATTCTTTTAGAAAACAGTTTGGCGGCATGTCCTGAGCCAAGAAATGTCCATATCCTTTCCTCTAACGATTCTACTTTTGGATAGCTCCTTTAAAATCATTAGCCGGTATATGAAAAAGTCAGTATGTAGGAAGATTATGACAGTTAAATATTTATAGCAGCAACCTAGAGGCAGTGCCAGCCTCAGTTGAGACCTCGCTCTGCACCTCTGCGTGTGCCTGCAGGGCCGGGCATGTTCTATCCACAGGTGTCTGCTTCGCGCACCGATGCATGAGGAGGAACAGAGCCTGCCCTTAGGAACAGGGAAACCGTAGGGAGAGGACAGGATGGGGTCCAGTCCAGCCCAAAGAGGAGGAGTCTATCAAGGTCCACATTAAGGAGAAAATATTCCATTTTCATCCCGATTAACATGGTATAGCATAGTGACTAAGAGAACAAGCAGCCCACGTTCAATTCTAAGATGCTTTCAACTGGGTGAGTGTGGACAGATTACCTAACTTCTCTGAGCCTCGAAGGCTTCGCTTTTGTGATAGGTATGAATCACTAGGTTATTCTTACTAATAGACCACTCCTTACGCTTAGCACTGAATGAACGTAATCCTTATAATCCTACGAAAGATCATCCACTTTGTGCACTTAATGAGAAGTTAACAGAAGCTTCTCTAAGCCCTTGACAACATTTAACACATCTAGTCCTCATGGCTCTCCCCGAGGGAGCAGAGGTAAAGAATCTGCCTGCCAATGCAGGAGATGCGAGAGACACAGGTTCAGTCCCTGAGTGCAGAAGATCCCCTGGAGGAGGAAACGGCAACCCACTTCAGTATCCTTGCCTGGGAAATCCCATGGACAGAAAGCCCATGGTGGGCTACAGTCAACAGGGTCACAAAGAGTCAGGCACGACTGGGCACGTCTCACGCTACCCACTGCTGCCCCCCGAGGTATGGACGGATGTACTACCATTACCCACTTCACAGGAGGTGGAAACGAGGAGGTTCAGAGGAGTTAAGGAACTTCTAGGTCACATAACCACTTCATGGTACACTTGGAATCTGTCTGACCCCCAGACTCTCAATCTCTAAATGAGGCCCCAAATGCTTTCCTAATGTATTTATTTATTGTTTTAAATTTTTTATTGAAAAATACTTGATGTGATGTCGTATTAGTTTCAGGTGTGCAGTATATATATTCTAAATATATATATAGAATATATATTCTTTTTTAGTTTCTTTTGCATTATAGATTATTATACGATATTGAATACACTTCCCTGTGCTGTACAGTAGGTCTTTGTAGGTTATCTATATTATACGTAGTAGTGTGTATATTTTAATCCCAAATGTATTTGTGACACGATACTTTGCTAAATTGTGAAGGTGTGTAATGGCTAGATATATCATATTCTTTTCTATAAGTCACATCAAAAATTAACCCCAAATCACATGAAACAAACATTCCTTTACTCAGTTTATATACATTATTGAAAGTTTTACAAAGACAAAAATAAAGAACACTTTTGCTTTAAAAAATCACTTGATTTCATGTCATTTTCAGTTGAACCTGGTGGAAGAGTTGGGGAAGGTAATATATGAGATTTGGAAAAATTAGATTTATAGGGGTTGAGGCCTAGTAAAGGGAGCAGGAATTTCTCTGGTGGCTCAGATGACAAAGAATCTGCTTGCAATTCAGGAGAACTGCGTTCAATTCTTGGGTCTGGAAGACTCCCCTGGAGAAGGAAATAGCTACCCATTCCAGTATTCTTGCCTGGGAAATCCTATGGACAGAGGAGCCAAGCTACAGTCCGTGGAGTTGCAAAGAGTCAGAGGGAGCAGAGAACGAAGAGGTAACTTAGAGAACAGGACCTTCTTGTCCTCAGATACTCGAAGGCAGTGGACAGTTAGAGTTGTTCTGTATATGATTAAGGAAAAGAATTAATGCTGAGGAGGGGAAAGTATAGGTGGTCAGATTTGGGGTTAAATGTAAAAAATGTTTTACTTGGGGTGATCAGAGATGGACTGTGATACTATTTTGGGTAATAAGTTCTCTCTCACTACAGGTATTAAATTTCAGGTAATTGGGTATAAGATTAATTCAAAGCATCACATTTATTCTCAGAAGGACCTGGATTTGAATCTACCATTTGCAATCTGTGTGACCTCAGGCATCTTTTTTCTTAATTTACTTTTTATTTTTTGGCCGCACTGGGTCTTCATTACTGCGCACAGGCTTTCTCGAGTTGGAGACATCTCTCTTTGCAGAGCACAGGCTCTACGCATGCGGGCTTCACTGCTTGTGGTGCACAGGTTTAGTTGCTCCATGGCACGTGGGATCTTCCCAGACCAGAGATCAAACCCGTGACCCCTGCCTTGGCAGGTGTATTCTCAACCACTGGACCACCAGGGAAGTCCCAAATGCATCGTATTTAATCTCTTTATACTTCTGTTTTCCTGTCTATAAAGTGGGGACCGTAATCATAATTATAGTGATATTGAGCGGTCACAAGTAAATAACGCCACAAGTAATGATCTTGGCTCAGTAACCGCAATGTGGCATCTTGAAAGGGCATAAGAAATGATCAGAACAATTACACTTTTTATGAATGCAGTTTGATGCCTGCTGTGCAGGTTGTCAGGAACCAAAGCATTGAACTAAAGGTTTTAGTGAAAGATGTGAAAGGTGGCTTCACACTCTGAGTTCCTGAGTCCATGACTCTGTGACCCACCCTGGGATGCAGTTATTACAGAGGAGAAGCAGGGCTGGATCCCAGATCTCTATACTGAGATCAGCCAAGAGTGGCATGAGGGTGAAATGGGGACATTCTGACTTAGAAAATACCTCGATGTTCCTGGTACATGGGGTGGAAGTGCGGGGTCAGTGCTCTGATGGGGACACGGTGGCCTGGACAGAGGTCACAGCCCAGTTCCAGGATCCTCTCCTTCCCTCATCCCTCCTCTTCCTAATCTCCTGGACAAGGGGAAACTTCAGACTGCTGTGTCCTTCCTGGCAGAGACGACTTGGCCAAAGGTTAGGGATTGCAGCCTCATGTGACTGTGACACAGACACTGGGGACAGGAACAAAAACCAACTGAGGTTATGTTGAAAGCATTATTTAAAAAAAAAATTATTTGTTGTTGAAATCAAATTGAATTACAATGTTGTGTCAATTACTGCTATAACAGCAAAGTAACTCAGTTATACACACACACACATACATGCATTCTTTTTCAGATTCTTTTCCATTATGGTTTGTCACAGGATACTGAATATAGTTCCTTGTGCTATAATAGGACCTTGTTGTTAGTTGCTCGGTCGAGTCTGACTCTTTGGATCCCATGGATGGTAGCCCGCCAGGCTCCTATGTCTATGGAATTTTCCAGGCAAGAATACTGGAACAGATTGCTGTTTTCCCACCCAGAGATGGAACCCAGGACTCATGCGTTGCAGACAGATTCGTTACTGTCTGAGACACCAGGGAAGCCCAGTCCATTCTATATACACCAGTTTGCATCTGCTAGCCTCAAGCTTCCACTCCTATCCTCTCCCGCCACCTCACCCTTGGCAACCGCAAGTCTGTTCTCTATGTCTGAGTCTGTTTCTGTTTTGTAGGTATGTTCGTTTGTGTCATATTTTAGATTCCACGTGTGAGTGATAGCATATGATATTTATCTTTTTCTGCCTGACTTACTTCACTTAGTAAGATGATCTCTAGTTTCATCCATGTTGGAAACATTCTTTATAATGTCTGAAGCTGTTGCTTCAAACATGGGTTGCCTATTTCCAGTGACGAGGAAATCAGAGACAGGCCAGGAGGCCCCTCAGCCGTGTGCTGCCTGAGAAAGAACCACTGTAGGCCTGTGTGACGAGCCCCTGATCCTGAATATCGGGGGGAGGAAACCCTGACACTTGGGAAGCAACGGATTTTATTTCACCCACAGCATGATACAACAGGGTGAAATAAAACACTGCCTCTATGTATTCTCACCTTGCTGTGTCGGTGTGGAGCGTGAAGTGCTA